>CM076584.1:1676105691-1676316443 GCA_034641835.2 Pinus albicaulis | reverse complement strand
ATCTTCTTAACAACTTTGTGTAGTGAGACCATTCCTGTGTAAGGTGATCTCCAAAGTGAAGTTCATTCGCATCTTTCCAAGTTTTCATACCAAAAAATCCAGCCCTATTTTAGACCCGGTGAAGGTAGAAATACCCTTGATCATTTAAAGTCTGAATGAGATGCTCTGAAAGGATGTGTGAGTCCCTGCTACCAATCCCAAGATCCTTTCTAATGAGAATATTTGTGTTATTGTCCCTGTTATTGTCTAACTCCCATCAATAAAGGATATTATTGTTATTTTGCACAATGGAGGGTTTCATAAGGTGTTATTCTTATAACATTCTCTTAGATGTGATGATGTCCAATATAAAAATTTTCAGTTATATGATTAGTAAATAGAAGAAAGGAATTTAACTTTTCCCAACTCATGTGTCTTAGTTGTCCCCACATTTTATCATCCTTATCTGCAAAACAAATTGTCTCAAAATGGTCAAAGGAAGCGTTACCAAGTTACCAAGGCAGTTACCAAGTTCTTAAATAATTGAGAATTAGGAATCCTTTGGAAGCATCTTCTAGCTATCTTTGTTATTATTTCATAAAGACTTGTTCTGCATCGTATAAATGTTGAAATGAATAGCAGCAGGAAGAAAAAATGCGCAAACTCAAGGTTGCAGATCTGCAATTTTACTGGGGTGTGCATAAGATTACTAATGTATCTGAGATTTAGGAGCTATGAACGTGTATTTAAGGGCTAATGTACAGTCATGATGGTTGACCTAATGAGTGTGAGCAAGTTGATTGTTAAAGGATTGATATACAGTGAATTAGAGAAATAATTCACTATGAGTTTTTGATCTTATATGGAGCTGATTGTACAATGATTTGATGGGAAAATCCACTGTCAGAAGTAAATCTACTAGGGCTGAGTATACAATGTATTTTGGAGCAGCAAATACACTTGTGAGAAGCTGATTTAAGGAGGAAAAAGGACATGCCCGGTGTCAAGGACAACAAGACCAAACCAAAGTATCCTCAAAAGGGGACAGAGAAATGAGACATTGTCTTAACAACTTTGTGTAGTGAGACCATTCCTGTGCAAGGTGATCTCTAAAGTGAAGTTCATTCGCATCTTTCCAAGTTTTCATACCAAAAAATGCAGCCCTATTTGAGATCCAGTGAATGTAGAAATACCCTTGATCATTTAAAGTCTAAACGAGATGCTCTGAAAGGATGTGTGAGTCCCTGCTACCAATCCCAGGATCCTTTCCAATGAGAATATTTGTGTTACTGTCCCTGCTATTGTCTAACTCCCATCAATAAAGGATATTATTGTTATTTTGCACAATGGAGGGTTTCATAAGGTGTTATTCTTATAACATTCTCTTAGACATGATGATGTCCAATATAGAATTTTTCAATTATATGATTAATAAATAGAAGAAAGGAATTTAACTTTGCCCAAATCATGTGTCTTAGTTGTCACCACATTTTACCATCCTTATCTGCAAAACAAATTGTCTCAAAATGGTCAACTGATTACAGTAGTCTCTGGCATAGGTGCCTAATTGAGCTGAACTTGTTTCATTTACATAGTCCAATCTTCTTCAATGCTGGAAACATTGACAGGTTTTGAAGAAAACTTTATACAACATTTTGATTTTAATGCCTCAATAAGCAAGCCTTCTGTTTGTCCAGAAAATATGTTGTTGTCATTGAGAACTTCTGCAAGTAATAGGTCTATTGACGAACACGCTGTGTTGTTATTGTTGAATATATACGAAGACTCTGAATGCTAAAGAAAATGAATTGTTATTGTTGAATATATATATGAAGCATCTACTAGTAAGCAGGCATGCTTTTAGTACTCAAATCCCTGTTGCAACTGTTGCTCGACAAGAATGGATTTTATTATTATTTTTATCTCTTTCACTGTCAACAGTCCTAGTCTTAGTCCATATCCAAAATCAGGCTGGCTGCTGTTAGAAGCTGATAATATGAATCCTTTGTCTTCTTAATAGTCTACTATTGTATTCTCTTCAAAGACTTGAACATATATTTGCCAATGACACAAACAAACACATATATAATATATATAATACTGGCTGATAACCTCTAGTTCTAGTGCTATGTTTAGTCTATTTCTTGTTATCCTCTCTGAGTAGGGCACAGTATTTTGAGATACTTAATATTCTTATTGAAAGATTTATAGAAAAATTTACAAGGGATGGTTGTTGCAAATGATCATTACATTGTATGTCTAGTAGATTCAGTTGGCTGATATTTGGGTGAAGGTTCATAGGAGGTTACTATATTTTTTGAGGTCTGTTGGTCTGAATATGTACAAGCAGAGAAGTTTGCAAAGATATGCAAACACAAGTTTTTTTCAACTTTGTAATGGTCTTAGGATTGCAGATGTGTTTGCTTGGTTAGTTATTTGAAATACATGGGTTAAAGATAAAAAGAAAGTCTGGCATTAATGTCTTGACTCTTGCTCGAGACTCTTTTATGTCTATCAATTTTCTCTTTCAATTCAAAGAATTGCAAGAGGTTTATTTGCTCTAGCAGTTGAATTCCATTTCAAACATAGATTACTACTGTGTTTTATTCCATTATGAAATAATTTCCAGTTGAGTCTTTCCTGCTATTTGTTTGCAAAGGATCAATGTTCTGAACACAGATAGGTTACTGTTTTGATCTTGGAAATAGAAGGTGATTGTAGGGAAATCAATTTATCATTGAGGAGAAAGTTCAAAAAACTTTCATAGCCCAGAAGGTGGTCTCATCCAGCTGCTAGACCTGCATCTTCTAGACATGCATGTGGATGCAGAGTTCTGGAATCTGGACTAAGAGGCAAGGGTAGCAAGCAGACTCTGGTTATCAGTCTCATATTATTATAGTTCACTTGTCAGTCTACCTTGCTTTATGCAAGACACACATACCTGTGAGTTATTTATTAAGTGTAACTGCTTCTAAGCTAAGTAACATGACACGTCCAACCCCATCCCCCTCCTACCCCATGTCAGTGGGGCTAATGTGTAAAGCAATAGTAATAGCCAAATGATGAGTTCCCAAATCACAATTCAGCCAAGCGGTCGCTACTAGAAGAGGAGCATGAATCATCAACCACTATGAAATCACCAATAATGTGTCTGATAATGTCTTCTGGAGAAAGGTCTACATTCTAGAATCTAGAGTAAAGAAACCCACTCCAAATAGGTCTTAGAAAATACCACATAGTTGAACCTTCTAATGTTAGAATGTCTTGTAATCTATACACTGCTGTAATTCTTATAGATTACATGAAAATAATGATTGGCATGATAAACAATTCAACTTGGGGTAATTGTCATCAAGGTCAACTATAATAACTCTCCATTTTTTGGTCATACAGGAGACTATAATAGCATAGCTTGTGCAAGGACAAATTGTGGCCAAAATATATTGTATGACTGTTATAGAGATCTAAACTGCAATTATATTAGTAAAGAAACGAGAAGAAAAAACATTAATCTAGTAATTTTAAGTCATTAATTATAGGGTTGACATAGATTCATACCTCTTCATTAGATATGTGTTTCTATGGAGATATATAAAGGCTTTACTTTGCTTCCAATAAAGAGGCATTCCAAATCAGACCAATTGTTTGAAATAGTACTTGGATTCAGCTAGACAACAATTATTTTACTTTGCAACATGCTTCATCTTGTAACAAACTAGGCAATGTACCAAGGGAAAAAACAAACCAAGCAATGTTCATGTTCCTAGGCTGAGAAACATCTACTTGAATCTTAATAGACAATCAATGGATGCCATTATATTACACGTATGCATGCCATTACTTGTGACTTGAAGTTAAGGTCAATAAAAGCGTCTGCTAAATATAGACATCCAAACCTTCAACATAGCAATGGAAGTAAAGATCAACTATCCTGAAGAACAACATAAAATCACTTTTCAACATTCTCATCAAGGAGAAAAATATAGCAACCACCCACAATCTCCCAGTATGTCTTTTCACAATCATATCTATGTTAAAAGATTCGACCATTCACTAGACAGTCCAATGCAATCTCCCTTTACAACTGAGCAGACCACTATCACATGGTTAATGCTTAGCTGAAAAATGCATGGCTAATGTCTAAAACAATACTAATGTATTTGGAAAATGCATGCATCCATGTAATATAATGTGCCCTCCAATTTTCTATCAACCTGTAGGGAACAATGCTAGTGAGTCTTATACTATTACATACACGAATCCTCTTTAAGCTCTAGATCATTTTTTATGAAAAGGTTTGTTTTTAGAAGAATCTGCTATCAAATCCTCCATAACCAAGAAAGTTTGGGAAAAAATGTGTACCCTATCTCCTTCACATTGCCAAATATATACACTGAAAACTGAGACGAGGAACCAATAACATGTGAGCTAGCAAGAAATTAATGTCAAATTTGCAAGCAGGATACAATAACAAATCAAGAAATTAACAGCTTATCCATTCCAAACCAAAACAAACATGTCTAACATATATATCACTTTGAAATTCCCATAATATACAGACCTTTCCATAACAACAAATAACCAGTACATTACCAAATAGATGGTTTTACCTTCCTACAAGTTGACATTGACTCTTCAAAATAAAAAGAGGATATCCTATAAGCATTTTATACATAATGGCTCAAACATGTCTAAACAAATATATCACTTTGAAATTCCCATAATATATAGACTCTTAACCATTTAATAGAATAGAAGAACTTGCTAAATTGTTTTGAAAAATATTGCAAATAGAATCAATTGAAAGAAAAACACAGATTTTATGCAACTCGATTTCACAAAAACATATATTATATTACATGGAATGGACTCATATATGGCTAGAGGTCATTGAAGCACAAACTCCAGCCAATATACAAGTGAGTAATAATGCAGAAGATACAACAGAATTCCACTTAACTTTGCCCATTATTTTAATGGAGTCATACAATCATTAAATAATCATTGAAGTAGCTCTTCCCACTCACCGCCATAAGATAACTGCAAAATCTCTGCTTCACCAAAGCCATTAACCTTGCAAATAGCTAGGGCCCAAAATCACCATGCACCCAAACTACAACACCAAAACACTACTGGCTACAAACCAAAAGTTTCAAATATTTGATTGTCACAGGTTAAGCATTGATAAGATTCAAACCCAATTCTTCTATTGTCGTCCACAATATAATCCCTCATTTCCCTTCTAGTCTTTGACCCTACCTTCTCCTCTCCTCTCCTAACTGTCCCCAAATTTTTAATCAACATAAAAATTCCCTTCAAATAAGCTATGTGACCAGGTTAACACTAAGAAACATTTATTTAAGAATGGAAATCAGATTTCAAGTTTAGGCTTCTTCTGACTTTATTGCAGTGATAATCCCAGGAAAAAAGAGATACTTTACCATATTTATTGTTCATTTTGTGATGTAAATATAATTTTTGAGAAAAAAGAAAAAATCTCGGAAAATGTAAGAGGCTACCTTCTTGTTGAAGATTGTTAAATTGCTTATGGCTGCATTAAGAACTGATAGGAGCATATCTTCTTGCTCCGTCCGCTCAAAACTACCCAATCCTTCAAAATCCAGCACGACATAGATGTGCTTCTCTGCTGCTCTTGCAGTCATCCACACTCCATCTGTACACCTTCCACCTGCCACATCCAAAAGAGACCCTGACAAGTGATTTAACAAGTAAGATTTTCCGCTGCTCTGTTTTCCCATGGATGATATCACCATTATCTCGCCCTCCCAGTTTCTAAGAAATGTATCATAAATGCCGAAAGTAATCAAATTTGTCAAAGATAAGCTGTCTTCATAATTCAGTTCCGGTGGTATCTGAAGCCCGTCCTTGAGAGCAAGCAGTCCATTGTTTTCTGCTCAGGCTATTTGGATAGGAACAAGGCAAGCAAGGGTGCGAATCCATGTTCCCATAGCATTAGTTGCAAGCCCGTTAAATCAAATGAGCCCCCAGATATCCATGGTTCAAATCTTTTTACATCTATTTGAATCTCTATGTTTGAGAAATCTTTACCTTTTTCCTTCTCCAGTTGTTGACGAAGAGATCTCAAGACATTCTTACATGCACGCTCATTACAGTTTTGATCGATGTCTTTGGTGCTTAATAGTACATTGAAAAAAACATCCCTCTTGTCTTCACTGAACAGGGCAGGACTGGTTGCAAACTTGTCAAAGATATGGTATATATACTCCAGTGGTGGACAAGATCCACAAATTCTTCTTTCTTCAGGCACCTGAGCTACCTCGTTTTCTGTACTTTGTATAGCTTGCAATTAGACAACATCCTTGGCTGAAACAATTTTCAATATGTAGGAATAAATGTTACGAGGAGATGATGCACTACGGAAGACAAGATAACTCTGTGTTCCAAAATTCACAATCTTCACTTGAAGCTCTCCCAAATCTCTAATGCTTTTGTTTAGATGAATAGTCCTCAAGTGACTCATGACATCCGCCAAGACATATATATCGACCATGACAGAAGAGTCAATATCTTTTCCATCCACTTCCTTTGTATCCCTGCTAGATTCTACCACTTCATCATTGTGGTCTGAGGACTTGCCGAAGACCAAAAAAAATGATCCATTCGTAGAAACAAGAGCCAGTGAAACAGGAGAAGGAAGAATTAGTGGCCTGGGTTTCATCATCGGCTGCTGATGGAGTTCCACCACCATGACCCTGTTTGTATCATCAATCAAGATAAATTCCCTTTTTCCCGGTATCAGATGTATCCAGGTTAAGGTTCCAATGCCAGAAAATGTATGGAGATCCACATCTACCCCTGTCCAATCTAGGTTGCGGAAAGATTCATCAAACTTGTGTACTGCAACCTTAGAGGATAGCTTATCATACAAGGCTACAAATCGAGTACCTTCGTCAACAGACAATAAATCATAGCCCCTCCTGAATCTTCGTACAGGTTTTAAGCCATCTAGCTTTAAACCCATGCACGAGCAACTATAAACATACAGGCAGGGATCATCAAAATTCTGAATGAACGCCAACAAGTGACCAGACTTTAGGGCCACCACTTTTAGTATTCGTTCTACCTCATGGTCAAGGGAGACCAAATCAAATAGATCAGTGCATGTAGGAGAAATCTGATACTCACTGTTCCGGCTTAACTCCTCCAAATCATTTTTCTTTGTCATCTGCTCAGAAATCCTCCATGCAGTGCTAGGCTTCTCAGGTCTTTCAGTTGAAACCTTCAGATTCAGCTGCTCAGACATAGCTGCTCAGAAATGTAAGGATTTCGATAATTCAGAAAGTAATAAAACCTAGAACTATGAACTTCACAAGCCTCGATGAACCTACATACCGGTTTTCCTGTCATCACATCTCGCGTTTCATTTTTGAGAGGAATTTGTCTTCTTCTTCTGAATGTCGGTTCTGATGTAAAATATTTAAGGTTTTTGTTATTTGAGATTCAAAATTCTTTAGTAAAGCACTCCAGAATTCTTTAGAACAGTAACCGGATGGGGCGAATTATTCTAACCCCTCCCTCCGACCCTGTAAATCCAGGCGAATGCCATGGAAATCTGCTCCAACCAAAAAAAATCGGGGGCGAATTTCATGTTTCCAGTTTTATGTGCTCTTTTTTTGGTGGGCTAATATTTAATAATTAATTATTTTTAAAATATTTATTGGGCTAACTTTATTAAACTATAGAAAATGGGTTTTATATAAAAAATTCGCCCTAATAAAATTTAAAATCTCTTAAAATTCGCCTTTGGGCTAAAATTCGCCCCTAAAATTTTCCCTGGTTTGTGCCACAAGATCTATAGTCTTCTTCATGCATGCAGATTCAGGGTGAAAACCATGGTGGAAATAATTGCACATTGATTTCCCTTTCATTCCTTTCCTTTCCTTTGAGTTGGATGATCCATCAGGGGGTTTGGGATTTACTCCCTTTCTTAGATCAAAATCCTTCTTCCCTTTTTCTTTCTGATGGTCTTTGGAATTTGCCTTTCCTTTTGCATGCACAGTAAGTGCATGCACTTTGGAATTTTTAAGTGTGCCCATTTTTATGAGCTTATCTTGCTCGCGACATCAAAGACTGAATAAAGGAATCTAGTGAGGGCATCTTTCAAACTGCACCGGTTGCAGATCTTACTGTGTGGAATGTAGAGATGAATATTGCATACTCTGGACCAAGTTTTGATAAAATGGAAAGAATCAACTGATTTTCTTGCTTGGATTTGTCAATCCCGCATCCTTTCAGGTGAAGCAACAAGGCTTTATACCTTGTGAAAAAATCTTGAATGTTCTCAAAATTTCTCAAATCTAATGAGTTTAACTCATTTTCAAAAATGTGACCTTGCATTTCATCCTGTTTTCCAAACAATCCTTCCAAATTTTTCCATACTTCATTTGGAGTTGAACATGATTCAACATGAAATAGCAGTTTTGGGGAGATAGATAAACATAGGATGCCGAAGGCCTCGTCCATGCGATTGAAATATCTTGTTTTCTCCACTGCCGATGTTGGTTCAACTTTTGTTTCCATGGTTACTCGAAATAAGCCTCTACTTCTAAGATGAAGTAGAATCTTTGGCTTCCATTCAAAATAATTATATGAAGTAAGAATTGCAGATTGTGGAAACTCCAATTTAGACTCCATTCTTTGTTGTTGCTTCAATCTTTTGAACCTGCAAAAAAAATTTCTTGTTCGATGATTACAAATCCTTGCGCTGTGATACCATGTGATCCCAAAAGCTAATCTAAGTGTACACCAACACATTTGTTAAAAGTCTTAAAAGTATTTTTGAACAAATCATGCGCATGCATGATGATTTTGTTATATCTTTACTCGATGATGGGGCCATTTTACAAAAAATGCTAAAAGACTTTTCCTTTCTTCTGTCGAGTATTCCTGGAAAAAGAAATTATCAATAAAAGCACGACAACTCAAATCTTGAAGAAATATTTTTGAAATTCTTTGAAAAATAATTATGTTGATGAAGTTTCTTCATGGTAAATGTAACTTCATGCATTAGTCTGCAAAAATCAACTTTCCGATTTGCATAAATATGTATGTAAAAATCTATGTATTCACTAACAAAAAAAATAGTATATGAAAAATGAGGATACAACATAAACACACAAACCATTATTATTAGTGCAAGTCTTATCTCAATCCAAGAAAAACTTATCATCTGACCTACTTTAGTTGGTATAATTTTAAATACAGACCTTGAAGAAATTTTTGTCACCTATCATTAAAGTCAGTCTATCAGGTCAAAAAAAAGTGTCAGGCATTAAAGTCATCTGGAGAAACCATAACGCCGGCTGCTACCCAGACTATCATACGGAAAGATCATAAAGCCAACTATAATATTTAACAACGTATAAGGCAACTGAAAAAGAAAGATACAATACACGTGATTTTCATGTTTGTCATTTGTAAATGACCAAATATTGTATACATATAACAGGTACAACTGTATTGGATTGGAAGTCATTTTTTTTTTAAATTAAATTATTCTTTTTACGTTAGTCATTTGTAAATGACTAAATATTACAAATATGGTATACATATAACATTTACAACCGTAGGATGTGGTCCATCTTTGGTAAGGGGTAATTGTCTTTGAGTGAAGCTCTGTTAAGGTTTCTGAAATTGATGCACAGTCTAATCTCATCTGTCTTCTTTCTCACAGCTACAAGGTTGGAAACCCAATCGAAAAACCTCACTGGCACTATTATTCCTGCCTCGTACATATTCTTCATTTCCTTTTCAACTAAAGGCAGTTGTTTCGGGTTAATTCTGCGAAGTTTCTGTCTGAAGGGTTTTTGGTTTTCTTTCAAAGGGATCTTGTGCTTGATAATCTTCGTATCATAGGATTTTAAGTCCTCGTAGCTCCAGGCAAACACATCGATGAAATCCTTAAATAAGTCAATATATTTATTTTTCATGTCTGCGGGCAAGGACTTAGCCAATTTAATCATCTTAGGCTTATCCTCGATGCCTATGTTGCATTCCTCGACATCGGAGTTTGAGTGTTATATAGTGGGTTTCTTCGCTACGTCGTTAAAATCAAAAAGGTCTTCTAAAGGTGCCAGTCCTCTGGGTATGTTCTTATCTTTTGACTGCAGCACCTCTATTTCCTCTTTTTCTGTGTTCTCATACTCTTCGTTTTGATTTCCAAGTTCTTTAGTTAACAAGTTTATTTCTATGTTATGTGGTGATCTTTCTTCATCGGGGGGCTCTTCACTCAGGCAGCTATCATTGGATTTAGAGTCTGAATCAGAGAATTCAAACTTGTTCCTTCCAATCAGGAAATCCTCTATCTACTTATCACCCTCAAAGACCTGCCAATATTTCTCGTTATTTGGCACTGCAGGCCTATATTTCATCTGAATGATGATTTTTTTGTCATTAGGAGCTTTATAATATGAACTAGCTATGTAGGATAATCCATTTGAAACAATGTTCTGACTCCTAGGAACAAACACAAGTTCGTATTCTACAAAGGTTTTCAGTAAATCCATAACATCGTTTCTATATGCTCTCAATCTAGGGTGTTTAGCTGTGTACTCTCCGTTTACTTGTTTTATGATTAAATCATAGTCTCCGTGTACAACTATCCTATGGGCTCCTAGTTTTTTCAATAGATTCAAGCCTACAATGAAAGCCTCATACTCTGTGATATTGTTTGTACATTTAAAGTCTAGTATAAAGGCATGACTCTCAGCATAGTCACTCTTAGTGTTATGTAACCACACTCCGGCTCCTGCATTCTTTCTAGTGCAAGACTTATCAAAATTTATTCTCCATAAGGGATCATTTTCAAGTTTATCATCATTTTCCCCTGACACTAAATTAGCTCAAGACATGAAAAAGAAGTGCACTAAATCTCGAGCTGATTTAGGGTGATAGAGCCCCAAGTTTTGAATGAAATGAATATCCAGAGGTGTAGATGGAGGGGTCTCTCTATCCCTAATGTTTTGACCACTGTGAGATGGTGAACCAGGAAGCTCAAGGTTGGACTGGTCTAGAGCACTGAATGACCTAGTTTTAGGTAAACTGCTTGGTAAGTCTAAGTCAAAATGAGGGTCTGATAGAGTTGTGAAGTTTTCTGGTGCAGAGTTAGCTCTATGGATGTGTTTGGAAATAGTTGGCTTTCTAGGGGTGGGAGATTTCATAAGAATGTTCTCATGGTTGTCAACTATTTCAGGTGGGTTTGGGTTAGGATAAGCTCTAGTATGAATGGTTCTTGAAGCCAGTATGTTTGTCTTCAAACAAAGAAGCTTAATCCTACTTGTTACTTCTAATAAGGTTGATGTTGTTATGAACTCTGGTATCCCAGTGGAGTCTTATGAAAACTAAGATAATCAGCAGGCCTACTGATCACTAGTGGAGTCTTTTAACCATTAAGGAACTATGGAGTCACCAGGTGGAAGGTTTATAATGTTTCAAGAAGGTTACTGTTCACCACTGTGATTAACCACCAAACTCAGGCTATTATGGTCTTCTTTGAGTTCTTAGAAGTGTTTAAAGGTGTGTTTTACTCAAAGCTCCCTAGTGGAGTCGCCATTATGTTGGTGATGACAATGGGACACAAGACCAGATATAAAAATTAAGGGCACTCAAAGTTTTTTCCCCAGCGGAGTCGCCATTATGTTGGAGTTCCTATGTTTTGGCAGGTTTGGCTCTAACAAAAGATAAGACAACATCAAAACCACTTTGGGACCTTAGGATCTAGCCCTCCTCGGTCCATAGAGGGAACTCTCTATAAAGGAAAAGATATATATGTCTTTGAAGTTCAGTTTCAGGGTATTAGGCTAGTTATAAGGCACAAGGTTTGTTTTGTTTTGTTTGTTTGTTTGGTTGTTGGGAAACATGGAGGAAGGGTTCAATATAAGACAAAGGGTGAGCAAAGAGGATTTTAGGAAAAGGAGAGATACTTCAAAGAACACTTGAGACCATTGGGTAATGGAATCATAAAAGGGTTTACTTGCTATTCAGTATCCAAGGCTTTCAATTGTGCTAGTAATCTAAAACAGAGGATCTTTAAAGATGATAGGATGGCATGAAATGATAAGGAATGAAAGTGAATGACAAGGAAACCTCTGAGGTGACCACTTAGGAATCAGATCTAGGGACAGGGCATGCCATTAAACACCTATGATCCACCCCCTAAAAGGCTAACTCTTCAGACAATAAGAAACACTTAAGATTTAAACACAAAGGTGAAGCCTAAGATCAGAGAAAGGCTTTGAACTTTTAATGCTTCGACATTCAACTTAAGGGAACTTAGAAAGGTTCAATTGATTCAAAAAGACCCTATTGAGACAGAATCAACATTCTAAACTCCCAGTATCCCAATTCTTTCAATTACAACCAGACAAGAGCATCTAAGAATAGATTCATAAATTCATACATCAGTTAGCAATGAATAATAGCTACTACACTGATTAAATTATCTTGAATTAGCTCTCAGATAGCACAATCAGTAGAAAACATCAAAGATAAGAAGAGCAGGAGAATTAGGGTACCATGCAAGGGTATATCCTAAGCCATATTTATGATTCTTACTAGAGAAATGAAATGTAATGAATTACAGAAGGAAAACAAAGACAAAGGTAGAACACATCACTGCTGCTTTAAATCAGGATCCAAAGAAATGTGCTTGTCATATTAAAGAGCAACACCAGTTATATACAACATCGTCCAACAACTTGATATTCAATCTGAAATCATCTCCTCAGCCTATATTACACCTTTACACATAGAACTATATCTCAAGTGAAACAACTTACAATTCACAGATATCCGATCCACAACCAACAACCTTTACAATGTGTTTTTATTGAGTTCTTATAGCTGAAAGAGAGGCAGAGGAGGTAGATGAAACTTTAAATGAAACATTAAAATAGAGGGAGAAGAATGGCTCGAGGACCATTCTATTTTAATATCTATGCATTGATTTTCAGTACTCTTTGGGTGAAAGAGTGGTCTTCGATAGGCTGATAGTAACTCCAGGTATGTTCTTTGATGTACTTTCTGGCTGTAGTACTCTGGTGAATAGAAAAAGGCAGATAAATGACTTTTAGGTCTGCCATACTGCATAATAAATGCTCTAGCAACATTAGGACTTTCTGTCAGGGTGTAGATCTTCTCCGGAGCTCGATGTAGAATAAAAACAGTATGGGAACTTGTCCCTTCATGGGAAAGAACCTTCTGCTAATGTGAGACATTGATAATATTGTTTTCTATGCTTTAGGCCTCATTAGGCCTTCTGTGTTAATCACAAGATCTTCAATTTGGTACACTCGCCATTTAAACATTGAATTGAGGCTTAAAATCTTCAATAATGGGCATTAAACCTCTTAATTCTTCGCTGGTACTCCTTGCTGCTTGTGTGACTGTCTCTGTCTGTGAAAATGGATTTTTAATGGTGCTGGATGGTTTTACAGAGTTAAACACTGTTCTTTAATGAAATATTTCATTGCAACACCTTCCCAGGCGTTTTCTCTACAATCTCAGGCTCTGAAAATGGCTTTCTCTGTGCTCTATTTCATTGTGACAGTGACTATGAGCAGTGGCAGTTTCCACCGCCTATAACCTTGCAAAACACACAAACATGTTAAGAAAAATCCATGCGGGAGTGATGGTGAATGTCATGGATTATTGTGGGAATGGAAGCGCATACATGGTGGAAGCAGTGGATGTAGTGGAAAACGATTGAAAAATGCAGTGGAACGGTGAAAAACTGATCTGACGGAGGTTTGGTGGAGGAATGGCTCTGGGCCGTTACATTAGATGGAGTAATGATGATCGACGACAGGGATTTTCCTAGAAGGTGGCCTTTAGAAGGTTAGCCAATATAAATAAATTTTTAGTGTAAACACTAAATTTTTACCTTTGGGCGGATTACAAAGAAAAAATCATAAAATGAATGAAATCAGACGTGAATGGTGGGACCTGGCATGGGCAGAGGGCGATGGAATATGGACCATTAGATCTTAGGAGGAGATCAATGGCTGAGATGTCCCGACGAAGTTATATGGTAGTTCGATGAAAAAAAATGAATGGGGAACGTGATGGAATGAGGGCCGTTGATCTATAGGTCAGGATTGCATGGAGGAATTTTCAAAGGCAGAAAAGGGGAAGTGGTTTTCCAGGGGAAACAACTGTTTTCGTGTGGAAATGGAGTAGTTTCAAATTTTTCCCAAAATCACGCGATATCGCTTGCCGCTCGACACGTGGCGAAATAAAACCGCCCATATCGCGTGAATTTAAACTGTTAAAGCTCGGACGCCAAAGTTACACGATATGGATGCTGGCCGTTGGATATGAGACCATGAGATCTGACGGTGATGGATGGAGCGCTATACGAGAAGATGTGCGGTCGGAAGCTGGGGGTCAAGTCAAAGGTGGTTTAAACGTCGGCCATTTGATCAGTGGAATGAACGGCTGAGATCTGAAGAGGGGAAACAAAAGCGGAGGGGCTGGTTAATGGTCGGGAGTAATCATGGCCGTCGGATCGAATGGGACGGATGGCTGAGATTCAATCAGAATCGGAGGAGGCAGGGGCCAAAACTCTGATGGGAAGATGTTGTGATTGCGTATGGACTGTCGGATAGGTGGAAGATTGATGGTTGGGATTAAATCGGGAATGGCCAATCGGGGAAACAGAAAGTGGAACATTTTAAAATTTCTGATCGGCGATTGGGGCGGCGATGCGATGGCCATCGGATTTAAAGAGGAATCAACAGTGGAGATGGCCATTGGAGGGTAATAAGGGAATGAGGCGGGGTGAGATGAGTTAAGCGCAGACCGTTAGATCTCACACAGATCAACGGTGGATATGGCACCCACGTTCCACAGACCAAAACACTTATCGCATTGGAACTTTCGTTTAACAAAGAAACATTGCTCCTGACCAACCTTCTGATTGCGATAAGCGCTGTATGGTTTAGCGCTTGGTCTTAGTGCCCGGCTTCATGGAGCGGAAGTGGTTAGGGGCTTAGCCGAAAGGGGCTAAAGCCTGTAATGAGAAAATAAGTGTTTTTTAAGCCAAAAAGAGGGTTTTTAAGGCTTAGAGAAGGGTTCCGGTAAGGGGAAAAAGGGGTTTTTTTACCAAATGAAGGGATTTCACATGGTTTGCAAAGGGGAATTAGATGGTTTAGAGGAATTAGGAAGGGATTTTGGGGGGTTAAAGTGGAAACTTTGAGAAGGGGAAAAAGGGTTAAAATGGGGAAATTTGCAGGGATACAAGGGGAAAATGGAGGCCTTTCTGAGCATAATTTTTTCACATACAGTGAGGATTTCTTGATGGAAACAACAGTGAAGATGTTTTTCAAAAAAAAAGGGCACACAGAGGATTCAAGAATGAGATGTTTTCATAGGAAATGTATCTCTTGAAGGCTCAAAAACAATTTAGCCACCTCTTTGCTTGACAAAAAATTTATAGGTGGCTAACAGTGGCTCCACATGAGGATGGCATCTTCTTGAAGATGTCAAGAACTTTAGAAATATTCTTTGGGAAGTAGGCCAGATGCCTGATATTTGAACCGTCCTTTCTTCTTTGATTCAGTTGTTACATTTTTCCATTATATCAGCTGGTGGCTAAATTTTCTGTGCAGCCTTCAAGAAACGAATTCCAGTCCTGAAAGTTGTTGGTGCTTGAAGTCTGTTGGTAAAATCGTAAACTACTGGTTGGTTCTTCATACTTTTCCTTCTCCCAGCCTCTGATATTCCACAAAAATCTTAGACAAGTACTGCTGCATCCTCTGCCCCTCCCTTGCTTCCATCTTACCTTCATTCTCCAATTTCCTTTTCTTCATAAAAACCCCACAAAACTGTATGTTATTCCTTATCCCTTCATTAATCTCATTTCCCAAGGTTAGAAACCCATTTTTTAACCTTATCGGAATTATCTTTCCTTTCGAAATTCTTTGGAAAACCATAGAAAGCACATGTTTTTATGTGTTAGGCTTAGGCCCCTCAGACTAAGTCCCCTGCCTTTTCTTCCTCCACATGCCCGAGCGCCAGGACCGACCGCTCAGTCTTAAGGCGCCAATCCAAAATGGAACCCCTCTCCGTCCTTTTTCCTCTGAACATTCAAAAACCCGTCTGTTATAAGGTTTTGGCGTGAAATATTAAAACACGTGTGTTATTGCCCCAAGTCCTTCCCTGCCGTTGATCTGATCCACAGATCCGATGGAGCGGAGGAAGCCCCACCTGGTGGACCCCCCTCCCCCGCGCCCATTTCCAAAAACTGTGGTTTTCATCCCGCACCACTTTTCGTCGGGTGGGGGTTTTATCCCGTCGGCCAACGATTCCATACGCCGGCCGACACGTGTCCTCCACCCTATTCCAAAAACCACCGTCTGTTCGCTTCGCCCGCGCGTTATCTATTGTACCATAACCCCGCAGTGGGATCCACCTCTGCCGTCGAATTTGGGCCCTCCCATCCGACGGTTGCTGATCGCCTCTTCTGCCCGGCCTTTAATGGACTTGCCTACCCGTTAACTTCCCCCGACGGGTTCGAAAACCGATCTCCGCCGTCGATCTCTGCAGATCGACGGTTCTCATGAAAAATCTCGATTCCATTGTATAGTTCCCCCTTTTTTTTTCCGTTGACTTTTCAAAACGCTCCCGACCGTTGATCGTATTGCTCCGTTTTCCCACACGCCCTCCAATGCAGATTTTTCCATATAACGCAGGATTCTCTCATTTTGTTTCTATTTTTGCAGGTTTTAAGGTTCTTTCGTCATATTTTAGGGAAATTTGAAAGACGAGGGTGACGACTCCCGTTCTTTCGATTCATCCAGGGGATCGACCGCGGGGTGAAGAACAATGTTATCAACAAGGTTTCATGAGCCTTGGTTGTCGCGCATCTCTGTAAAGCTTGAAGAATACTGTCAAAATCAACGCAGAGAAAGAGTATCAGATATTGAAGACAACAATGAACCAGAGCAGCAGATTAGTGGACGGATTGGCGGGGATTACGGCTAAGACGGTTATCAAAAGCCTAATCCCCGACTCGAAACACAGATTAAAGGAAAACCTAAAAGTGTTCATCAGACATATGGCCTCCACCACCATACATTGAGGCGAATTGATTCCTCAACCACCGCAGTGCCACCTATTGCCTCAAAATGCTCAGTCAGAGGCTGAATTTATTGAACAAAATTATTAATTTTAAGCAATAAAGGAAGTTATTTCTGCCCCATATTTAATGACGGAATGTTTGCAGAGTAACCCTAATAGTACACAGAGCCTTAAAGATCAACAAAAGCTCCTTCCGAGCTTACTTCATAAGTGTAAACCCATTTAATGCAGTGGAACACCTGTATGATTTCTTCATCGAGCCTCCAAGGGCCAGGAAGACATTAATTCTGCATTAATTGTATTTGAGATCTTTTATCAGATCTCACCTCCTCATCCTTCTATAAATACTTCAGTAGAAGATGAGTGAGGGGTTGGATTGTTTAAGGAAAGAAGGGAAATCGCCAAGGATGACAATGTAAGTGAGCCTAAAACTCCTCATCATATAAGAGAAGTTTCATAATTTTGGAGCTCTGCTTGTAACAGTTAGGTTAGGTTGTGAAGAGAGATGGATTAAAACATTGGATCTGAAGATTATAACCGGTTTGAAGAAATCAATACAAGCTGATTTATGGGATCCTGGTATATGCTGATGGTGATGTTATTCTTACTATAACTTGTCAATTTATTTCTGTTTTCAATTTTTTTCATTTCCACTGTAAAATGTTTCAGCTTTTAAATGTTTTTAGGACTCACTGTGATATCAAGAACTCTCTTGGCCGAAAAATCTTTATCCCAATGTTTTCTTCAACTATGTTATTTAGAATGATTTAATCACTGAAGTACAAAGTATGTTGTGTTCTCTCATCTTTTACACAAGTGCTGTGCTGTCATAGCTGAATGTTATTTGATGTTACTTTCAAGTCAATATATGTTGTAAGGAATGAATTGAGGAAATCAAAGGTTAGCCCCGAGTCCCTTTCTTGTTTGCTCAATTATTCGATTTAAGTTTCCTCTTAGGATGTGTCAAAAGTCAATTAGTTTCGAACCATTTCTATCGATCTTTAGACCAACACAATTGTGTAGATTCTCGTGTTTCCCTTGTTTTTATATGTATTCTATTAGAAGTGTATCAAAGGCGGGATAGTTTCAAAGTACTTACCAGATCCTAGTTTGCTTCTATGTTTTTCTTAAGTGCTTGGTCAAAGGCTGGATAGTTTCAAAGTACTTACCAGATCCTGGGCTGCTCTTTGTTCTGCATCTGTCATTTCCCTTTCTTATTGTATCATTCCATTCCATAAATCAAACTTTAAAGAGATCCTTAGGCATAGATGACTTGCCCCATAGATCACTCTTGAACCTAAATGTTTCAATTAAATCCTCTTATGACTCCATAGCCCAATGTATTGAAAACTTGCCATCATCTTTCTTTATGATCAAAGCTTACTCTTTTGCTTGCAAATTCTCACCTGTGAACCTATTTGCACATAGATATTTCCGCCTCAGACAACAACTATGTTCAACCATCCGAGAAAACCAAATAAAACCCTTGGCCTTCATAACTAGCCTAATATCATCACCCTAAACTTCAAAGACAATATTCATCTTTGTACATATTGGAGAGATCCCTCTCCGGATTCAGGAGGGCTAGATCCTAGAATCCCAAAGTTGGTTGAAATGATGTTAACTCTGTGATCGTACTTTGCCAATCTTGCTTATTACAGAGACCTAACATTTCTGGCGACTCCGCTGGGGATGAGTGTTTTAATACCTCAGAAAACCCTTTATTCAAGAACACTTTGAGAGTAAAAAGCAGCCTTTTCAAGAACTGCCTAAGATAGGTAATTATGATGAAACTTGTTTGAATCAGTGACAAACTAGGTAAAACCTAGGTTTCTCTTAAGACTTCGTCTAACCTTGAAAAATCAGCTGGCTTAGCCATAAGAGTAGACTGCCTTTGTCTCGCAACCTTAGCTAAGTTTTGAAACAAAGTTAGGATATTCTTAACAACCACAAAACTGAAAAATGACTTAGAAAAACTTAAAAATATTTCAGATTGGAATTAAATAAACATGGTGGTGGACCATAAGACCTTTTACCTCTGAAAGGAGCTAAAAATTTCCACTTGGCGACTCCACAATCCTTAAATAGACCTTAAGACTCCACTAGGAAGAACCCTTATCATTATAGTATCATTCAAATTCAATTAGAGGACTGTAGGATTAAAATTGTGAAAACAGTTTAGTTAACCTCTCCAAGATTGTCATATCTGGTTGAACTTTTCTTGTTTATTTGGGTCTAAACAACATAGCATAGTGGCTTCTAAAAAGGTTCACACTAGAGCCCATCCAGACCCTAACCCACCTGAGATAGTTGATAATCCAGAAAGTATCCTTTGAAAGTCTCCTAAGGTTAAATTATTAACTGTTTTCATATCACCCTTGAGAGCTAATTCAGTCCCTGAAAATCTTTCAGCTCTGCAACAATCACAAGCTGACTTAGTGAATCCATTTAGGACTAGGTCATTTGATGATATAATCCAGTTAGACTCTGAGTCTTCACTTTCATCTCCTGAAACAAGTGAACATCCTGGTGGCAGAGAAACGACACCTCCTGATTTACATTTCCTTCACAATTTAGGTGCCTCTCATCCAAGATCAGCTCAAAAATATACTGCTGTTCCATCCACTTCTGTTCACCCGTCATCCACTGTTCAAACCACTCCACTTCAACCCACACCTCCTCTTGTAAATCCACCACGTATCATGGTAGCATGGTATGCTCCCTTAGTCCTTCCTGTACCATTAGTCAATCTTCCACAGGACTATCAGTCCAAAATTCCTTTATATGATGCTAGCAATACTATAACAGCATCTCAACATGTGGACAAGATGAATGACTACTTTGACAGAAATGAAATTGATGATGATTCTGTCAAACTTAGACTATTTACTCAAAGTTTGGGGGGAGAAGCAAGAAAATGGTTCAAAGGTTTAGCCCCCCACAGTATTAATGATCTCCAAGGCTTCTATCAAACATTCTTAAACAAATGGGAAGTAAGGAAGAATCCTCTCCAAGTCCTTGCTGACTATAACAATCTCCATAGGAACCCTGGGGAAAGTGTACAAGCTTATTGTACCAGATTTAACAGTGTGTATAATGCACTCTCCCCTGAACTCAAACCTCATCACGACTCAGCTTTAAACAAATTTCCTGAAGGGTTTGATCTTGAAATGACATATTCACTCAGAGAAAGAGTCTTTACAACCCTGGAAGATATGCAAAGAGGTGCCCTTTCTGTGGAATTAAACTTAATGGAGAAGAGAGCAAGGATGAAAGCTAAAAAGAGAGTATCCTTTAGAGAGGAATCCACCCCTTCTACTTCAAGCTCGAAGATGGAAAGAATGATGGAAGAAATGATGAAGAAAATGAGCATCTTGGAGAGAGCACAAGCAAGTCTAAATCAAAACACTCCTCAAAATAGAAACCAAAGCCAGAATCAGAATATTAGAAGAAATCAGCCTCCAAATAGACCCCGGGAAGATGATCAACACATCACTCCTCCCTTTCATCAAAAATTTTTAAGTGAGGTTGAGCAAACAGAACAAATAACAGAGGAGGATGATATAAACTTATTTGGGGTAGATGATGATAGCTTCGAAATTCATTATGATAAAAAACAAGGCCTTTACACACCTTACGATGACAAAAGATATGATAATGAAAATTATTATCAGAACATGGAAAACGCTGTCATAGAACCTTCAAAGGAATATGAACTCAGAAGCAAATCTAATCAAAAAATCCCCAACAATAAAACCTATGACAAACCTTCTCAAAATAGCACTGTAACCCAGTCGAAGACAATCAAACAAAAAGACAAAACAATGGCTGTTAATTCTGGTAGTGGTAAAGAGAAAGACACTCAGAATATTGAAAAGCGGAGTGCAAACATTAGCAGTACTAACACCCCGGCTAGTACTCCTGGTAAAACAACTTTTCCAACTGTAGATAAAACAAATCAGCAAGTTGTTATTGCTG
Source organism: Pinus albicaulis (assembly GCA_034641835.2). Taxonomy (NCBI): domain Eukaryota; kingdom Viridiplantae; phylum Streptophyta; class Pinopsida; order Pinales; family Pinaceae; genus Pinus; species Pinus albicaulis. The sequence continues at coordinate 1,676,295,368 of CM076584.1, read as the reverse complement.
ATAAAGTGGCAGTAAACAAGGCTGAAATCAATGCTTTAAAGAGTCAAAACCTTTTTAGCCTGGAACAAGAAATTTCAAAGATCAAAATTTCTGTTCCTTTGACTGAGTTAGCTGCCCAACATGTATATAGGTCCAAAATTTTGAAAGATTTGAACTTAGAAGATAATGAAGATTCACTCAATCTTAATGATGACCAACCAGAGCTTATTTTTGGTCCAAAGATTGAAGGAAAGTTTCAAGAAGGTCCTGTCCCTCCCTTTTACGTAAGCTTAAACATTCATGATAAAATTCTGCACAATGCTATGCATGACTCAAGCGCTTCCCATAATTTAATGCCAAAAGCTGTAATGGAAAGCCTGGGTCTTGAAATTACCAGACCTTACAAAGACTTGTACTCCTTTGACTCAAGCAGAGTTAAATGTCTAGGATTGATAAAAGATCTCTGTGTTAACTTAGCCCAGATTCCAGCCAAATTTTTGGTGATGGATGTTGTCGTGGCTGATGTACCGCCAAAGTATGGAATGCTTTTATCAAGATATTGGGGGGCTAAGTTACAGGGAACCATGCAAATGGACATCACCTATGCGACTATCCCTGTTTTTAATCAGACTAGAAGACTTTACAGGGAAACCCACATGCAGTATATAGTGACAAGTCAAGACCAGCCTCAAAACTCCCCTCTGTACGTTGTAAGCACAAGACTTGATTCTTTTATCATGTTTAATGATGAAACACTTACAGAACAAATCATTTCAACAGAATCAATGGATGAAACGGAGGAAGAGGAACACAACGCTGAACTGCCAAAACAGTTTGCTGTGTCTGAAAATCCTAGCACACTAAACACAGGTCTTGAGCTACAAATCATTGATCCATTAAACTTAAAACTTGACAGTCAAGAAGACGATCCTCGACCCGATGAAAAACTTGAGGAATCAAATTATATAAAGGAGATACACCAAAATAATAAAAATAAAAAAGTTCCTCTCTGGACTATGTATTTTGATGGGTCATGCACCAGAACGAATGCTGGTGCAGGTGTCTGGATCACTAACACTGAAAAAAATCATACAAAATGTATTTCATGTAAATTAAACTTTCAGTGTTCCAACAACATAGCGGAGTACGAATCCCTGCTCTTAGGCTTACATTTACTGAAAAAGTTAGGTGCCAATAGAATCAATGTATATGGCAATTCTGAATTAATCATTAGGCAAGTTAATGGGGAGTATAATGCAAATCACCCCAGACTTAGGGCCTACCGAAATGATGTCATGGATCTTTTGAAAACATCTGAGGAGTCCAACCTGACTTTTGTCCCGAGGAAAAGAAATATTGCAGCCCACAATTTAGCCTTTGCTACTAGAACCTGCCCAATACTATATGATGACACGTCTTAGATAAAATTCAGACCAGCTGTCCCAGATAATAAGAGATATTGGCAGGTGTTTTACGGAGATAAACAAATAGAAGACTTCATGAAATTCAGAAATGAATTTGAACTCCATAGTTCAGATTCAGATTATGATACAGATTGCAGTGAAGAAAATTTTCTTGGTGAAGAAGAGTCGTCTCTTGAGCTTATAGACATTAACCTTCAAACTAGCAAACTTACAAACCAAACAGAATGGAGTGCAAAATCTGAAACAGAGGAATTGGAAACTCTACATTCTAAGGGTGATAGTTTGCCCAAGGGTTTGGCCCCTCTAGAAGAATTGTTTGATTTTAACGATGTGGCCAATAAAACAAAACTGGAACCTGTAGATACTGAAGTAGAGGAGTGCAATATAGGCAGTGAGGAAAAACCGAAAATGATCAAACTGTCCAAAAATTTGCCAGCTCACATTAAACTCAAATACATAGAGATATTCAAAGAGTTTTCTGATGTTTTTGCGTGGAGTTATGAAGATCTTAAATCCTATGACAATGAAATAATACAGCACAAAATTCCTCTTAAAGAGAACCAAAAACCATTAAAATAGAAACTGCGCAGAATAAACCCTGTCCAATTGCCATTGGTTAAGAAGGAAATCATGAAGATGCATGATGCTGGTATTATTGTCCCTATTAGATATTCTGAGTGGGTATCTAATCTGGTGTCAGTTAGGAAGAAGACTGGAGAAATCAGGCTTTGTATAGACTTCAGAAATTTAAACAAAGCTTCATTAAAGGACAACTACCCTTTGCCCAAGATGGATCATATTTTACAAAGGGTGGTGGGGTCTAAAAGAATTTCTTTGCTGGATGGCTATTCAGGGTATAATCAAGTTTTAGTCCACCCCGATGATCAATTAAAGACAGCTTTTACTACACCATGGGGCACTTTCATGTATGTGAAAATGCCTTTTGGTCTAATGAATGCTGGAGCAACCTTTCAGAGAGCCATGGACATAGCATTCTCGGAAGAATTGGGCTTCTTCATCATTATCTATCTTGATGATGTAACCGTGTTTTCAAAAACAAATGAAGAACACTTAGAACATTTGAGAAAATTTTTCGAGAAGTGCAGAAAGTTTGGGATATCTTTAAACCCTAAGAAGACACTATTTGGTCTCCAAGAAGGTAAGCTTCTTGGACACATTATTTCAGAGGAGGGTATAAAGATAGATCCAAAGAGGATTGAGGCTATATTACAAATCTCTCATCCTCGAAATATCAAGGAGTTGCAGTCTTTCATTGGAAAGATTAACTTTTTGAGAAGGTTCATCCCTAAATTGGCAGAGCTCCTTAGAAATATCATAAACATGTTGAAGAAGGAGCAAGGGATAAAATGGACCTTGGAATCAAAGACATCCTTTGAGCTGGTGAAACAAGCGTTAACCAAAACACTGGTTCTCATAAGTCCTGATTTTTCAAAAGATTTTTATATCTTCTCATTTGCATCAGAACATACCATAGCTGCTGTCCTTTTATAGAAAAATCCACAAGGACAAGAGCAGCCCATTGCATTCTTTAGCAAGGCATTAAGGGATGCCCCTTTGAAGTATAACATCATGGAAACGCAAGCTTTTGCTTTAGTTAAGGCTTTAAAGGACTTCAGAGTATACATCCTCCACTCACACATCATTGCCTTTGTCCCAAATTCAGTTGTTAAGGACATTCTAACACAGGACCCAGATGGTAAAAGAGGTAAGTGGATTGCTGTTATTCTTGAATATGATTTAGAGATTAAACCCACTAAGCTCATCAAAGGCCAAGGTCTAGCTAAGTTAATGGTAGAATCAAATTGTGATCTTCTTGATATTAATATGATCGATGATTTGGATAACCGAGAAGAATTCTCGACTCCCATTGTTGAAGATCATTTTGCGAATTCTCCTTGGTATACTGATATTGTTTATGTTTTGCTTAATCTGAATACACCTCCTGGTTTATCCAAAACAAAGGCAAGATTCCTAAAGTTAAAAGCTATAAACTATTGCATTATTGATAAAACTCTTTATTGGAAGAATGCAAGTGGTCTATTGCTTAAATGTTTGCCTGAGTTTGATGCAGAGAAGATTAAGTAGGAATTCCATGAAGGAGAGTGTGAAGGCCATCTGTACTGGAAGTCAACAGCCAACAAAATTTTGAGGGCTGGTTTCTATTGGCCCACCCTTTTCCCTGATGTGCACAAAGTAACTGCTACTTGCCATAAATGCCAACTGTTCAAAGGCAAGAGAAAATTATTACCCCTTCCTCTACATCCAGTCACTATTGAAGCCCCTTTTCAACAATGGGGACTTGACTTCATAGGAGAAATCCATCCACCATCCTCTGCCTAGCATAGGTGGATTCTTACCGCCACAGACTATTTCACTAAGTGGATAGAAGCCATTCCCTGTAGGCAGGCCAATGATTCGGTTATCATAAAATTCATAGAAACCAATATCCTTTCCAGATTTGGTTGTCCTACCAAGATCATCACAGATAATGCAGCAGCATTTGGGTCAAAGAAAATGGTGGAATTCTGTCGCAAATATCAGATAACATTGGGACACTCCATGGCCTATTACCCTCAAGGTAATGGACTTGCAGAGTCTTCCAACAAAAGCTTAGTGAACATAATAAAGAAACTGTTGGAGGACAACAAGAAGGCTTGGCACACAAAGCTGATCCATGCGCTGTGGGCTGACAGATTAACGTTGAAGAAATCCATTGGTATGTCACCCTTCCAGCTTGTGTATGGTACAGATGAAATTTTTCCTAACAGCCTTGGTGTACCAGTTATGAAGTTAATTCAAGAGTTGCAGACTGAAGAAAATGACATAATCAGAAGAATAAATCAGACCATTCATCTTCAGCAAACCAGAGAGGAAGTGTACAACAGAGCATTGCAGAAGCAAGACAATATCAAGAAGATATTTGACAGAAGAACAAAGGCCAGCAACTTCAAGATTGGGGACAAAGTTTTAAAGTGGGACTCAAAGAGGGAAGACAAGGGAAAGCATGGTAAATTTGAAAATCTATGGCTTGGCCCTTACTCTATTCATTCAGTTGCTGGAAACAATGCATTCTTCTTACAAGAGCTGAATGGAATGGAATTGTTTGGGGGTCCTATCAATGGCAGGATGCTTAAGCATTACCTTTCTTAAACCATTTTATGTTTCGAAGCCTTTTACCTTTTTTCCATTGTAAACATTTCATCCATCAGTGCATTCAAAGTTATGAAAAATCAAAAAATACAAAAACAAAGAAAATGAAAAGAGGGCAGAAGGAAAACAAGAAAGTTACAACCCCATGCCAAAAAGAGAAATAAATCTGAAAGTGTGCAAGCTTAAATGCCACTCCTCAAGACACACTTCTAATTAGTCAAACAGTTTAATCTTGACTAATTAGCTTTCAATTTTCTGCTGATAGGGTAGCGAATTTGATTTGCCAAACTGTTTAATCTTGGCTTATCAGTAGATAGATTAGAATAGAAATTAAGGTTCAAACAAACTCAAAATCTGAACTAAAGTTCCCAAGAGAAAAATGACTCAAAACCGTTTTATTTTCCGAGTCATAGAAGAGAAGACCTGGTTCTAATTCGCTCAAAACTTGGACCAGAAGAAAGGCAAAGATAGCTCACAGAAAAAGGAAAAAACAGAGCTGTGAAAATAAGAAAAGGCCATGATAAGAAACTTTCAGATCTTAAGTCTTCTGTTTTGATTTAAAATTTTCTAAAAATAATAATCTATGTGCAGCTTGTACTTATGCCATAGATCATAGCAAGCCAAACAGCTCAATCTTGACTTGACTATTTTTAAAATTTCTGTTGTAGAATTTAGAGAATGAAAGTTTGTTGGACTGTTTAATCCCAACAGACAGTAGACTAGGTAGAGAAATATCTGAGCTCAACTGTTTAATCTGAGTTCAGGGAAAAATAAGGGGTAGAAATAGATTAGATCTCCTGCTTTCAAAAGAATAAAATGTTGTGTAAAGAGTTTGCCAATCCAAATGCACTCTGATGAAGAAAAAATGTTAGATCAGTAGGATTGGGGTAGGTAGAAGTTGTATTGATGAAATTCATTTTTCTTTCATGACTGATATTATTCTGTCAAAGAAAAGAAAGAGCAAGCAATGGGTCAGGCACCAGTCAGCATCCCAGAGAAATCAAGTCTGAATTCTTGACGCCTTCACGCGTGCCCATCCCCAAGGGAGCCACCATAGCCACCCATATTTTTCCACTATATCGCCCGGTGGCTAATTTTCTGCAGTCACAGCCAAACTCAATTCCTGAAAGTTGTTGGTGCTTAGTCTGTTGGTAAAATCGTAAACTGCTGGTTGGTTCTTCATAATTTTCCTTCTCCCAGCCTCTGATATTCCACAAAAATCCTAGACAAGTACTGCTGCATCCTCTTCCCCTCCCTTGCTTCCATCTTACCTTCATTCTCCAATTTCCTTTTCTTCATAAAAACCCCACAAAACCGTATGTTATTCCTTATCCCTTCATTAATCTCATTTCCCAAGGTTAAAAACCCATTTTTTAACCTTATCGGAATTATTTTTCCTTTCGAAATTATTTGGAAAACCATAGAAAGCACATGTTTTTATGTGTTAGGCTTAGGCCCCTCAGGCTAAGCCCCCTGCCTTTTCTTCCTCCACATGCCTGAGCGCTAGGACCGACCACTCAGTCTTAAGGCGCCAAGCCAAAATGGAACCCCTCTCAGTCCTTTTTCCTCTGAACATTCGAAAACCCGTCTACTATAAGGTTTTGGTGTGAAATATTAAAACACGTGTGTTATTGCCCCAAGTCCTTCCCTGCCGTCGATCTACTCCCCAGATCCGACGGAGCAGAGCGAGCCCCACTTGGTGGACCCCCCTCCCCCACGCCCATTTCCAAAAACCGTGGTTTTCATCCCGCACCACTTTTCGTCGGGTGGCGGTTTTATCCCGTCGGCCAGCGATTCCATATGCCAGCCGACACGTGTCCTCCGCCCTATTCCAAAAACCACCGTCCGTTCGCTTCGCCCGCGCGTTATCTATTGTACCATAACCCCGCAGCGGGATCCACCTCCGCCGTCAGATTTGGGCCCTCCCATCCGACAGTTGCTGATCGCCTCTTCTGTCCGGCCCTACGGATCTGGATTTCGCCACTCCGTTAACTTCCCCCGACGCGCGTTCGTCGAAAAACCGAGGCCTCCGCCGTCGATCTCCCACCGACGGCTCCTCATGTAAAATCCCACCGGACTGTGAGGTTCCCCTTTTTTTTTCCGCTGATTTCGTGGCCCCGCACTGCTGATCGCACACGATCAACGGCCCGATTTTTCCGTTTTCTCCCGCACGCCCTCCAATGCAGATTTGTCCATATAATGCAGGATTTTCTCATTTTGTTTGTATTTCGTAGGTTTTAAGGTTCTTTCGTCATATTTTAGGGAAATTTGAAAGACAAGGGTGACGACTCCCGTTCTTTCGATTCATCCAGAGGATCGACCGCGGGGTGAAGAATAATGTTATCAACAAGGTTTCATGAGCCTTGGTTGCCGCGCATCCCTGTAAAGCTTGAAAAATGCCGTCAAAATCAACGCAGAAAAAGAGTATCGGATATTGAAGACAACAAAGAACCAGAGCAGCAGGTTAGTGGACAGATTGGTGGGGATTACGGCTAAGACGGTTATCAAAAACCTAATCCCCAACTCAGAACACAGATTAAAGGAAAACCTAAAAGTGCTCATCAGACATATTGCCTCCACCGCCATACTTTGAGGCAAATTGATTCCTCAACCACTGAAGTGCCACCTATTGCCTCAAAATGCTTAATCAGAGGCTGAATTTATTGAACATGGTCAGATATTATGCCTCGAAACAGCCAAAGAAGTTATTTCTGCCCCAGATTTAATGACAGAATTTGTGCAGAGTAACCCTAATAGTACGCAGAGCCTCAAAGGTCAAAAAAATCTCCCTCCGAGTTTAATTCATGAGTGTAAACACATTAATGCAGTGGAACACCTGTATGATTTCTTCATCGAGCCTCCAAGGGCCAGGAAGACATTAATTATGCATTAATTGTATTTGAGATCTTTTTTATCGTATTCACTTCCATCCTTCTATAAATACTCCGCAGAAGATGAGTGAGGTTGGGATTGTTTAAGTTGTTAATGTAACATACATTGTAATGTAAGTGAGCCGGAAAACTCTTGACTGTAGTCAGTGGTTTCATGGGTTTGAGCCTGGGCTATGGGTGACAGTTAGGTTGTGAAGAGAGATGGATTAAAACATCGGATATGAAGATTGTAACTTAAGCCTAAGTTAATTTGCCAGTTTTATTTATGGGATCCCCGGTCTATGTCGATGGTGAAATGGTGATGTTATTCACTGTGGAATTTGTATTTTGCTTTTTGTTTTCAATTTGTTTCATTTTCCACTATAAATAACAGTTTAAACAGTGTTAGGACCTACTGTATATCAGTAACCTTCTCTGGCTGAAAAATATTTATCCCAATGTTTTCTTCTAACTGTGTTATTTAGAAATGATTTAATTCAGTCTAAGTACAGGGATGCTGGCCTTCCCTCATCTTTTTGTCACAGCTAAATGTTATTTTTAGATGTTACTTTCAATATATGTTGTGTAAGGAATGAATTGAGGAAATCAAAGGTTAGCCCTGAGTCCCTTTCTTGTTTGCTCAACTATTTGAGTGTTTCCCTTAGGATGTGTCAAAAGCTGACTAGTTTCGAAGTACTTATCAGATCTTAGACCATTCTGTGTGATCTTTGTGTTTCCCTTTGTTTTTATATGTATTCTATTAGAAGTGTATCAAAGGCCGGATAGTTTCAAAGTACTTACCAGATCCTAGTTTGCTTCTATGTTTTTCTTAAGAGCTTGGTCAAAGGTTGGATAGTTTCAAAGTACTTACCAGATCCTGGGCTGCTCTTTGTTCTGCATCTGTCATTTCCATTTCTTATTGTACCACTCCATTCCATAAACCTCTTGTTTATTATGCTTGGCCATAAACAATACTTTCTCATTGGTTTCTTCTTCGTTGTCACCATCTTCATTAGATGATGAGCTATCTTCTTTAGAGAGAAAGTTCCTTTTGGATCCTTTCTTTTTTCCTTGCTTTTTGAATTTCTTAAAGCCTTTCTTTCCTTTTGAGTTGCCATCACTTATGTTCGGACATTTTGCTACGAAATGCCCAACCTCACCACAGCCAAAATATATCAATGGAAGTTTACCTTTGAATTTCCCTTACCAATTTTTAGTTTTCTCATAAAGTAAGCATATTCTTCATCTGAAAGACCTTCTTCATCATCTCCATTTTTTTTACACTTGCAGGTGCATGTCTTTTCAATTGAAGTTTGTTTGTCCTAATTGGATTTCTTAGATGCAACAAGTGCAGTTTCTAGATGCAAAGTACCCTTTTCTTCATCAAGTATCATTTCATATGATATGAGAACTCCATGTAATTCCTCTTTTCTAAGTTTGTCCATATTTGCACTGTATTCTAAGACCAATACATTTGGGTTGAATCTCCCTGGTAATGTTCTAAGAGTCTTTCATATAATAGTATTCTCATCAACTGGCTCTCCCAATCCTTCTAGAGTGTTGGTTATTTCATCAACGTATTGGAAGTATGTAGCAATGTTTCCATCTTCTTTCATTCTGAGTTGCTCAAATTTTGCTCTGTTAACACCTTATATTAAGTGCTTCAACAAAGTCCATGACAATATGTGCTCTGCTTTTGCATCATTTTAAAATATTTACTTTGTAGCTGCTCTTATGGTTGGTGTAAATCCATTTTTAACAGTGTCCCATACTTTGTAACCTTGTGCCAAGAGATAGAACTCCATTCTTCCTTTCCAGAGTGCATAATTATTTTCATTGAACAAAGGTACACCATTCTTGGTATGCTCCATGACCTCCTTCCAGCTGTTAAACTTCTATTGAAGGAACCAAGCTCTCATACCAATTTTTGGAAATACTGAGAGGGGGGGTGAATCAGTATTCCTTTCAATTAGAGAATTAGTTAATCTTCAATTATTATCAATGTTTGTACAATGATAGCAGTAAACAAGAGGAACACAAATGCACATAGTTTTTAAGGTGGAAACCCATTCCGGGACAAAAACCACCTAATGCTTTTCTAATAATTCTTTAATATTCAACTCCAATTGAAAATAAATCTCCAAATTCCTAGAATCTAGAAAAGAATTCTTCTCCTACTCCCACTGGATGGACGCTCCAACGCTCGATATTCTTCAGTAGTCAACTGAACGGATGCCCCAGCACCCAATGAGCTACAATTCACCCTAGCACCACCTTACCACCTTGAAGTTTTCACAGGCTTGAACCTATTGGTGACTTCATGCACCAACCTAGCACCACCCTACCACCCTATAGAAGAATAAAATAAGAATGGACTCTCGTACTAGGGAAAATGGTCCACTTTACAATGATATAGAATGATGTAGAAGAAGAAGACGCACTAGACCATAACCCCAACTATGACACAACCACCTAATGATGATCCTAGACCTCCCTTTACCTCTTCAACTCTTGGAGAAGATAGAAATACTAGTACAAATTTTTGCAATGTTTGCGCGACTTAGTACTTGATACCTCTTTCTATCAGTCTTGCTTATGAAATGCTTGTATGACAAAAAATTCTTGTTGTTATTCTGCACGGTGTTGCTCTTGTCATGCTACCCTCTCTGCACCTTTCTTTGCTTTGCTACTGCCAGTGCAGTCCTTTGCTGCACTTGAAGTGACACAGTCTACTGTTTTTCTTGCATACAGGGCTTCAAATGTTAAATCAATTTATCTGTTATTTCGAATCCCAATATACGGTTTTTACTTTAGAGTATTGATCCTCGCAGGTCTTCTTTCCAATGCCAAAGGTCTGACCCAATTTGGATTCTTCAAGAGAGATTCATGCCCAACTTCTTTCCAATGTGATAGGTCTGACCCAATTTGGATTCTTCAAGAGATATTTATGCCCAATCTCTGACAATTCCCTAATTATGGACTGTTTCAATAGAGCGAACTTGTACAGTGTGCCACATGTCACTGTTTCTTCATTTGTCTCTAAAATTGATACCGAAAAAGCTATATTCTATGCACTATCTTCCACTTTTTATAGAATTCCAATTCGATACTAAGAGAGAGAGAGTTATGAGAATTTTCCCAATGTCACTTCTTTGAGATGAATTTAAGGAGCTTGCAAAAACACTAACTTCCACAGATCATATCTCTGAAAATATTGCGTACCTTGATCTGAAATTTGTACAGGAGCTTCCTTAGGATTTCGGCTTCACCTCGTAAAAATTTCAGCTTCTGAACCTTTGTAGAAAAAAAGTTAGAGTGAAAATTCCACGATGACCTGTTTCAGATAGAGAAATCCCTACATAAGGAGGATATGAGGATCGAAATTTATATAAATGGTTAGGTTGAGAGGGGCTTCAACAAGTGAACATGGGAGGGATTTTAGGAGCTTGAAAATTATTAATTATTTACTTTTCAATGACCCATGCCACAACCTTATGGGGTTTTAGCCCACTAACTGGGGTTACAAACTTCAAACATGAATATCTCTCGAACCGTGAAGAATTACATGGCGTGCCATATATAAACTAAAACATCTCGACAAGTAGAAAATATCAAAATAATTATTTACTCAGAATATAGTAATTTGGTAGGTCAAAATTCCCATGCAATATTGGGGTAGCCCCTGGTGCTGCTTTGGTTGACATCAATGACAACCGTTGATCAACAATATTCTACCTATTGCACCCCCAACTCATTTTAGGAAGAAATATGGTCCATTTCTTAGTGGATATGGACACCTAAAATAACCTACTACCTCCTACACTAGGTACCATGGGGGTGATTTTCCTATGTACACTCCTTATCCTCCAACAAGGGGACACCAATTTCCGGAATTCTCCCATCCGCTGATCAAATGCTACAATTTTGTGCTCCACCCTATTCTAATCCTCTTCCTATGGGTCCTCCATTTCTAGGAATGGTTGCGAGTCTTTAGTATCCTACGTTGCATGTTCAACCTGATTTTGCCTTCACTTAAATACCGACCTCTCAACCTCGCTTGTCTACCCCCTAGGTTCCTACTTGCCAATTTGTGATGATAACCATCATTAGGTACATTCTAAGCGATTTATCATCACCTTTTTAGCCTAATTTTTATCTCTCTCTAAAATTTAATTTAATTTTATCAAATTGTTCTTAGTGATAATGGTATATTAAGGGTTGTCATGATTTGAGGCCTAATGTGGTTTAAATGCAGGAAAATAAGGGGAACAATGCCATTTTTGAGAAATATTGCACAATGAGGGCTCAGAGTAGACAAAAAGGAGTGATTGTAAGAGGGTTGACTACCTCCTTAACTCCTAAAGTAAACCAATATCTCCTAAAGATTCTCCTCCAAAATCTCAAAATCAAAGGAAGTCAAGCAAGTGAAAGATCAAAGGGATCCAAGCTCCACTTCTCTCAAGTTCCAAGGGAACAAATATCTAATTTTTAGGTATATGTTGGTAGCTACCCTCTATCATAAATAGGGAAGAGAAAGATCTCACTAGGATTCAAATTTTGGATGTAGCTAGAGCACTCTTGTATTTTGTATTAAACATGTATGGCTTTCATATGTTATGTACAAGACTGGTTATGAAATAAAATGAGAATTTGGTTTCTTCTCCACTGAATTAGTTTCAGGAACTTGAGATTTTTGTTTAGGTCGCAATCCATTGGCCTCTGTCTCTCTTTTGTACTTGTGTTTTCTTTCATGTTTCAGTATTTAGTTACCTTCACTCCATGTTTTGTATCATATAAAAACTCAAAACTATGTATTGAGCCTCTCTCTCTCACATCTTCCATTGGAGCTTGAGGAGGAAGGACTTCCACCAGAGACTAAAATGTGTTTTTAGTTTATGTTTTATTGGGAAAGCTAGATAGTTTAATTTTCTTATCTTGAAAATATTGTAGATGCAGAGGTAGAGTTTTGTTTCAGTTCCATAGGTAGGTTTATGTAAATTCAACTCATATTTTCCACCATTTTTATGATACATTTTCCAATGATTAATGCATGAACATGAAGTTTGATTGTAGATTTGAATAGAATAATAAAGGAGGACCCCTCCAGAACCATCATCTTTAGTCTTCATCCTTCATCCACCACCTTCCATCCAAGTCACCTACATCCCTATTTTTTGGACGCCACCACCACATCACTGAGAGCCACATTGATTGTGCAAGACAAAATTTGTGAAGAGTTCTGAGCTTGGACAATGGGTTGGATACCCTTCATCTACCTAGATCCACCTTCACTCCCACCTCTCCTAACCGTTTCCTCACTATTTCTAGCCTCAAAATCCACACGACCTATTTCCTGTATCTTTTCAGGACATCCTGTAGGAATATAGGAAATCCTGTAGTGGCTTCTTGTAGCAGTGCCAAACAATATCTCCTTCAAAAAAAAATCACTCTTTCACCTCATCTAAGCCGAGCCAAGTCACCAATAGATGTTCATCTTTGAACCTTTGGTCCAGGGTCCCTCTTAGACCACTTCAACACCTCATTATTTTCTTGCAAAATAGAGTCATTTTGGGGTGTGATTAGTTCATTACTAGATGCATCATTAAACACATTAGTTAAGCATAAGTAGATAGGACTTATTTAGTCATTTGATTCAATATGTTTTCTCTAAATTAGTTTCCTTTTCAGCAATTTAATTCAACAATCTAGCTTATGAATGCCACTTAGTGTAATTTCCTTTCTTGCATTAGCATAAGTATGAATTTATCTTTCTTGAAAATATCTAGATGAATTAGTGTGATCTAGAGTAGTTTCTTTCCTTTTAGATAGAGTAATGGTCATGATTTATTTCTGGTCTTAGATTACATTTAGAAGTGGGATAGACTTCCTTTCCTAGAAGCAACCCTGGCAGTAACACCTCATTGTCAAACTTAAATGAGGATGGCATGAGTGGAACTCATCTGATGTGCGTATATCACTATCACCTCCAATTTTTAATGAACCCCAAGTTGATAAAGTAAATTTGAGTAGCCTCTGGGAGTTGCAACACTCTTGGTTCAATACCAGGGCTCACCACTTTTTGGCACCTTTGTCGAAGAGGTGTCTAAGTAGATTTTTTTTCTTCTTTAGCATTATTTTCTGCTTTTTGTTTTACATTCAGTTCCAAAATATTTAAAAATACTAAAAAAATTTTACTTTCATGTCTCGTATAAGTAGGGATAACCAAGAAAAATTCTTACCAAAAACCCCCACATCCCCTTGCAATTAATGTACCAAAAAATACCCTCGCAATGAATGTCCACTAAATTTCATAGAGGTTTTTTTAGTCTATGAAGAGAATCATGCCACACATAAGTGTCACTCCTTAACTTGTATCAAAGTTTTATATCAAGGTGGAGAAGGAGGACCAGCGTAAATATGTTTCATAAATCAGAAAAGGCCTCAAGAACCTCGGTCATATCAACAAGGAATGTAAGGTGCACCTTACTCCTACTACCATACAAATTGGAATGAACCTATGCATACTTTATACAAATCCAGTCCTCCATCATGGCCTACACCTCGTACTCGGCCTTATACCCCTCTATATCACCCTCAGCCTGTAATCCAACCTTTCCAGTAGTATGTTCCTCAACCACCTTAGTGGATCAACCCATCACAAGGGTGGAGGCCCCAACACAACCAACCACTTGCTTTACTGCCTCAACCCCACCTCAACCTCAACTCACTCCTTCTGCTCCACCTAAGTTTCCTCATATTCCTGCCCAGCCCAGTCCAAACCCAAACAATAAGAAGAAACAACAAATTTATAGTGGGGAAACATCCTATCAAACTTATATTCTGGAGATACATTATATTAACCTTAGAGATGGAAGACTACTTCCATAAAATCATCCTCCATATCCACCTGCAAAGGTTGAGGAGGAAAATAAAGAGAGAAACCCTCAGACCAATAAAACTCATTTTCCTGAGTGCCTGATCTATCCTAGTTAGCACACCCTAGAAGAGACTAAACTCCTGAGAGAATTGAAAAACCTTTGAGTGAAAATACCCGTTCTCCAGGCCATTAAGGATGTCCCTATTTAGAGTAGACTCATCAAATAAATATTCTTTAAACAATATAGAAGAAATAAGAAAGATACCCCCACCATCAATGTTGTATGACTTAATGTTGGGAAGGGTGATATTCCCGAAGTACCTGGACCCTGGAAGTCTAGTAGTAGATGTACACATTGATAGTGTCATAGTCCCCTAGACTCTGATTGATCTTGGGGCCACCATAAATGTGATGAACATTGAAACTATGCTTAAACTCAACCTCCAAGGAGAATTGAGAAAGACCACCACTGTTATGCATCTTGCAAACAGATCCATAGTAGCTTTGGAAGGAATTATTGAGGATGTTATAGTATCGATTGAATCATGGGAGTACCCCACATATTTCCTGGTCCTCCAGCCAAAAACCAAGTTTAATTGATATCCTCTCATTTTAGGAACACCTTGTTTGGCCACTACCAATGGTTATATCAGTTGTAGGGTTGGAAACATGACTATCAACATTGGGCGCTTGTCCAAACAACTGGTATTATATTCTCCTGCCCAACCTTCCATTGACCATGACCTACCCTTGTGGTTGGAGGATGAAGAATAAGAGGATGAAGTGTATAATACCGCATCTTACCCCATTTGTACCATAGATATTATTCTTAGAGGGTGGCAACCCAATGAGGATGATCTCATTGACCATATAATTCAAAGCTAGCCCCCCACTCCCATTCCACTCACTGAACTAGTGAGATCATTTGAAAGCCACCCTTGGATTCAGCTGCACTCAGTTGAATCAACCCCTGAAGCGAGCAAGGATGTGGAATTTGACCCATCTAAATCCATAAATATTACCTCATCCATTTTACCCAAATGAGAAGATAATTTGTCCTATCTCCTAAAGGAAAACTTAGATACATTTTCTTGGGACTACAAGGACATTGTTAGCCCCTTATAATTTTTTTAGACAAGCAAACAGGGGGCTAAATTGTTTTTGAGCCTTCAAGGAATGCATTTCCCCTAAAAGCACATCATCCTTGAAGCCTCCTTGTGCCTTTTTCCTTTGAAAAAATCCCCTCTGCTGACTCGCACTATAAAGCCTCTCTGTTTGTGAAGAAATGCCCAAAAGGCCTCCTTTTCCCCTTATATCATCCCTTCTAAACCTATGCTTTCATCCCCTTGAATCCCCTTCTAATTCCCTTCTTACCTTTCGAAATCACCCTATTTCCCCTTTTAAACCCTTAAAATACCCCTTTTTTGGCTTAAAAACCCTTATTCCCTCTATCGTTACCTTTTTCTACTCTCAAAATGCATTAAAATGGGCCAAAAACCCACTTTCCACCTTATATTAGGCCTAAGCCCCTTTTGGCTAAGCCTCGCAAACCACTTCTGCACGTGACCCCGCGCCCAGGACCAAGCGCTTAAGCCCCGGGCGCTTATCACAATCGAAGCTGTCAGGCAAGTGCATTTCTTTGCACATATGAAAAATCCCGATGCGATTGGGTTTTGGCCTGAAGCCCCACATCGCAATCTCCACAGTTGATCTGAATAGATCTAACGGTGCGCGCTCTCCCACTTTCCCCACTCCTATCGCAATCGCAATTTTCAATCGCTACCACTTTCCACCCTCTACGATTGAAATCTCCCGATTACAATTTCCGTTGTTGATCCATAAATGGATCCGACGACCCAGCGTTAATCGCTGCGCGCTCATCACCCTTCCCTTCCGCTCCTCTGATTCTATTTGAACCGTCGATCCCTATCCGGATCGGATGGCTAGCGCTCCATCGCATCGCACTAGTTGCATCGCATCCCCTCCTCTGTTCCTTTTGATTGCAACTCCCCGATCCAATCTGAGTCGTCCATTTCGCATGATCCAACGGTCCAGATTTCTCCCACTTCACTCCATTGGCTCTTCTTTCTCCACCCCACCGATTGAATCTCCATCGTTGATTTGACCCAGATCGGACGGTTGGCGCTCAATCACACCATCGCCAATCGTAAAGTTTAAATGGTGTCACCCCCCATGCCCCCGATTACGATCCTCCGATTCGATCTTAGCCGTCCATCCCTTCAGATCCGATGGCTGGAATCTAATCACGCTCTACTCATTCTCCTTTCATTGGAACCTCCTCTAAACTTCACCACTTAATCACCACCGTTGATCTCCTCCTGAGATCCAACGGTTCTAATCAAATCGCCCTCCACCCATGCTGGGTCCCACATCAAGCCTCGTTTCATCCGTTCTACGTGCATTCCCTTTGTTTTCGTTCCAAAAGCCCAGGCCTTTGTTCTACATAAATATTATATCATTGCACCAACCTTTAAACTTTAATGTTTTTATATTAAAGTTCATGTCATTTCTCCACCGTTTCCATAACATCCACAGCGTTTGCCTTTGTTACGCCACCATTCCTCCAGGCCTTCAAAATATTCTCTCGCCATCATCTTAGAATTGTATAATTGAATTAATTTATTGTGCAAGGGTTATAAAGAGACCATTACAACAGCTGAGTGAAGCAGTAGAGACGGATTTGAGGGATTAAAGCCCGTAATTGATGATTTAATGTACTAATCCTATGTTCAAAGGATTAAGGCTCAGCTTGAAGACTAATGAGTGCACCAACAAGTCATAACAGTGCTACATAATAGCAGAATGTGTTTTCTCCAGAGGTACACCTTCCTACAGCAGTCTCCATGCCGCCTCGAGCCCAGAAATAGTTAATTACTCTGATAGAAACTTCTTGAAGACTGTCAAGACCGTAGTTATGGAAGCATGGAGACCTGAAGACCTTTTCAGTCACCTTACTCACTTCAGAGGATAGAACAAAGGGCCTTACAACCAGAAGGACTTCACGAAACATCATAGGTCAATCTTGGCCTGACAGAGTCTCCCAAACCATACCAAAGGTACTTACAGCGATGCAGATTTCCATTAAGCAGAGTGGGCATGAACTCTTTCTCCACTCTGTCTTAATGAGATCCATTTAATTAATATCACCTACCATTGTTATTATTTTCCCCTATAATAATTCCCAAGAACGTATTGTAATGGTTGTTTTTTGGTTGTTTCTGTTGTAGTTAGAGGGATTCAGTTTTGACTGTTAGAACAGTTTGGGAGAGAGTCGCAGAGTAGTTGTTATGTAGTAGGCTGGGAGGAGAAAGTCTGGACTGTAATAACCATTGAGCTCAATGCATGTGACTGGGTTTGCATCAATTAATCAAGCACATTTCACAGGATCCTGGTCTATTACTATTGGTGATGTTTTCTCTAACATTGTTTATTACATTTTTCATGTTGTTCATTGGTCTTCTGGCTTGCATCAGAAATATGGCATAGGATTTACCCTTGTTAGGTACCCTATGTCTCTACTCTCCTTGCCTTCAATGTTTTCTGCTGTATGTGTTATCTAAGAGTAAATTTAGCTAATTTAACCAGTGTAGTGGTTCCATATGCTGCTAGCTGATGTATGAATTAGGGGTTTGCTGCTTGGATATTCTTGTTGGTGTCAAAGCATTGAAGGTTAAAAATCCTTCTCTGATCTACAGACTCTGGCTCTGTTAAACTTATCTTTGTTTCCCTTGGAGCATGCTAAAGCAAACCTGGAGTTAAATGACCTCTAGTCCGATCTATAAGCTGCCCCTTTGTCCCTCCTTTGAGAGTTGCCTATGAATATGCCCAAGCAGGTCTGGAGTTAAATTACCTCTGACCTGATCTATAGACAGAAAATTGGGTTTCTTTCCTTCTTTCACTTTCTTTCATTAATGTTCCATTCCACCATCTATCTAAAAATATCCTTTAGTGTATATGACATTCCCTCAGAAAGCCTTAGCTAGTTGTTTCAAGTAATTCTCCTTCCATGACTCCATAGCCCAATGGATGGCACTTTCTTGACCTATCCCCTTTGCTGAAACATCCTGCTGCTTTGTTCCTTTTCTCCCATTACTTTCTCAGTCTATGATCTCATGACCAACCCATAAACCAACCAACCAAATCATTTTAAACCCCCTTTGTGCTTCAAACCTAGCATAACATCTCATTTTTAGCTTTCAAATATACATCATTCTTTTTTTTATTGGAGAGATCCCTCTCCGGGTCTAGGAGGGCTAGATCCTAGGGCCCCAAAGTGGTTTGATGTTGTCTTATCTTTTGGTATTGCCAAATATGCCAAAACATAGGAACCCCAACATAATGGTGACCATACTGGGGAGCTAAGACCAATCAGCCTGATTTGGTAAATCACTGTGGTGGACAGTAAAATTTTCAATCATCCACCTGGCGACTCCACAGTCCCTAAATGATTAAAAGACTCCACTAGTGATCAGTAGGCCTGCTGATTATATTGGTTTCACATAAGACTCCACTGGGAGACCAGTCACATTACAACATCATTCCCACCAATGGAAGACTCTGAGTTAAGTCCCCTTGAAGAGTTTCGTTATGGAATATTAGGTATACTGGCCCAACTCAGAAGCAAATACCTTCTAGAGGTTTTCCTTTCCAGCTTAAGATTCAATGATCAACCTAAGCTGAAGAAAGTTTTTCTAGAAGTGCTGGTGGAAAGGTATGAAGCTAATATTGAATTTTTGAACTCATAAGAGAAATCATACCATTTCAGAGACCCCAGATCATTTTTGGAAAATATACCTTCCCCTAAGTGGGAAGAGATTCCACGTCCTGTTGAAGTACAAGAAGAAGGTGATCAAGCTTTCAATAGCCAATTTGAAGATGCAGCGGAGGATGCAGTAATCAAAGCTGCCTAGGATAAAGACAACCTACCAATCATGGAGGGCCTAAAAGAAGAACTTGTACATCATGTGTTCATTGATCCTGTGGTAGAATATATGGAGGCCCTAATTTGCTCAAATACTCTAGCATTGATCTTTAACACGGGCCAGATTCATCAGGAGTGATCACTGCTGATGGTGACCTCAGTTTTGAAGAACCACATGCAGAGCACCCTGTGGTTATCTCTGACAGGCAGTCAGTTCTCATATCCTTTTTTGTTACTGCTTGACTGGCTACACTGGCACTATTGTATCACCTAGAACATCAGAGATTTCTAATTAGAGTAGGGTAGGCAGGAAAGATCAATAAACCTCAACGTGTGAGTATGTAGGTAGTTTTTTTTAATTTCTGCAAAGTCCAGCAAGCCAGACAATCTAATCCTGGCTTGATTGTTTTCAATTTATGTCTTAGAATATAGAGAAGAAATCTGCTAGACATTTTAATCCTAGCAGACATAGTTTAGGTAGAGAAACTATGAGGCCAACAGTCTAATCTGGTCTCATGGAGTAATAGGGGTAGAAGTAGAATAGGTTTATTTTCCTACTTGTAAAAAATTGATGATGTAAAGGGTTTGCAAGTCCAAATGCACCCTGGAAGAAAAAATGTTAGGACTATAGTGTGGGTAGGTAGTTGTTTGGGAGAATTTTACTGCTGATATGATGTCTTCATGGTTTGTGGTAGCTGATACAAGAAATAAAATGGATGGGTCAAGCACCAGTCATCTGGCCTACACCAAAGATTTATATTCTGAATTCTTGACTCCTTCAAGAAGAAGCCATCCCCATGTGGAGCCACTGTTAGCCCCCTATAATTTTTTTTGACAAGAAAACACGTGGCTAAATTGTTTTTGAGCCTTCAAGGAATGCATTTCCCCTAAAAACACATCATCCTTGAAGCCTCCTTGTGCCTTTTTCCTTAGACAAAATCCCCTCTATTGACTCCCACTATAAAGCATCTCTGTTTGTGAAGAAATGCCCAAAAGGCCTCCTTTTCCCCTTATATCATCCCTTCTAAACCTCTTCTTTCATCCCCTTGTATCCCCTTCTAATTCCCTTATTACCTTTCGAAATCACCCTATTTCCCCTTTTAAACCCTTCAAATACCCCTTGTTTGGCTTAAAAACCCTTATTCCCTCTATCATTACCTTTTTCTACTCTCAAAATGCATTAAAATGGGCCAAAAACCCACTTTCCACCTTATATTAGGCCTAAGCCCGTTTCGGATAAGCCCCGCAAACCACTTCCCCACGTGACCCTGCGCCCAGGACCAAGTGCTTAAGCCCCGGGCAATTATCGCAATCGGAGCTGTCGGGCGAGCGCATTTCTTTGCACATATGAAAAATCTCGATGCGATTGGGTTTTGGCCTGAAGCCCCATGCCGCAATCTCCACCGTTGATCTGAATAGATCTAACGGTGCACGCTCTCCCGCTTTCCCCGCATCGATCACAATCGCAATTTTCAATCGCTGCGACTTTCCGCCCTCTGCGATTGCGATCTCCCGATTACAATCTTCGCTGTTGATCCATAAATGGATCTGACGGCCCAGTGTTAATCATTGTGCGCTCGTTGCCCTTCCCTTCCACTCCTTTGATTCTATTTGAAATGTCGATCCCTATCTGGATCGAATGGTTGGCGCTCCATCGCATCGCGCCAGTCACATCGCATCCCCTCCTCCGTTCCTTCTGATTGCAACTCCCCGATCCGATCTGAGTCGTCCATTTTGTATGATCCAACGGTCCAGATTTCTCCCGCTTCACTCCGTTGGCCCTTCTTTCTCCCCGCCAATTGAATCTCCACCGTCAATCTGACCTAGATCGGATGGTTGGCGCTCAATCGCACCATCGCCAATCGCAAAGTTTAAATGGTGTCACCCCCCATGCCCCCGATTGCGATCCTCCAATTCTATCTTAGCCGTCCATCCCTTCAAATCCGACGGCTGGAATCTAATGGCGCTCTACTCGTTTTCCTTTCATCGGAACCTCCTCTAAACTTCACCACTTAATCACCACCGTTGATCTCCTCCTGAGATCCAACGGTTCTAATCAAATCGCCCTCCACCCATTCCGGGTCCCACATCAAGCCTCGTTTCATATGTTCTGCATGCATTCCCTTTGTTTTTTGTTCCAAAAGCCCAGGCCTTTGTTCTGCATAAATATTATATCATTGCGCCCACTTTTAAACTTTAATGTTTTTATATTAAAGTTCACGGCATTTCTCCACCATTTCCATCACATCCACAACGTTTTCCTCTATTACGCCACCATTCCTCCAGGCCTTCAAAATATTCTTCTTCCATCATCCTAGAACTATATAATTTAATTAATTTATTGTGTAGGGGTTATAAACAGACCATTACAACAGCTGGGTGAAGCAGCAGAGATGGATTTGAGGGATTCAAGCCCGTAATTGAAGATTTAATGTACTAATCCCATGTTCAAAGGATTAAGGCTCAGCTTGAAGACTAATGAGCACACCAGCAA
The DNA here is from genome assembly GCA_034641835.2 of Pinus albicaulis. Classification (NCBI taxonomy): domain Eukaryota; kingdom Viridiplantae; phylum Streptophyta; class Pinopsida; order Pinales; family Pinaceae; genus Pinus; species Pinus albicaulis. The sequence goes on along the minus strand of CM076584.1, from coordinate 1,676,273,611 downwards.
GTCATAACAGTGCTACATAACAATAGAACATGTTTTCTCCAGAGATACACCTTCCTACAGCAATCTCCATGCCGCCTCGAGCCCAGAAATAGTTAATTACTCTAACAGAAACTTCTTGAAGACTGTCAGGACCGCAGTTATGGAAGCATGGAGACCTGAAGACCTTTTCAGTCACCTTAATTTCTTCATAGGATAGAACAGAGGGCCTTACAGCCAGAAGGACTTCACGAAACATCAGAGGTCAATCTTGGCCTGACATAGTCTCCCAGACCATACCAAAGGTACTTACAGTGATGCAGATTGCCATTAAGCAGAGTGGGCATGAAATCTTGCTCCACTCTATCTTAATGAGATCCATTTAATGAATATCACCTACCATTGTTATTCTTTTCCACTATAAGAATTCCCAAGAACGTATTGTAATGGTTGTTGTTCGGTTGTTGCTGTTGTAGTTAGAGGGATTCAATTTTGACTGTTAGAACAGTTTGGGAGACAGTAGCAAGGTACAGAGGTAGTTGTTATGTAGAATGAGGAAAAGTCCGGGATCGTAACAAACATTGAGCCTTGCATGTGACTGGTTCTGCATCAATTAATCAAGCACATTTCACAGGATCCTGGTCTATTACTATTGGTGATGTTTTCTCTAACATTGTTCATTAATTTTTCATGTTGTTCATTGGTATTCTGGCTTGCATAAAAAATATGGCATAGGATTTACCCTTGTTAGGTACCCTATGTCTCTTCTCTCCTTGCATTCAATGTTTTCTGCTGTATGTGTTATCTAAGAGTAAATTTAGCTAATTTAACCAGTGTAGTGGTTCCATATGCTACTAGATGATGTATGAATTAGGGGTTTGCTGCTTGGATATTCTTGCTGGTGTCAAAGAATTGAAGGTTCAAAGTCCTTCTCTGATCTACAGACTCTAGCTCTGTTAAAATTATCTATGTTTCCCTTAGAGCATGCTAAAGAATACCTGGAGTTAAATGACCTCTGGTCCGATCTATAAGCTGCCCCTTTGTCCCTCCTTTGAGAGTTACCTATGAGTATGTCCAAGAAGGTCTGGAATTAAATGACCTCTGACCTGATCTATAGACAGAAAATTGGGTTGCTTTCCTTCTCTCACTTTCTTTCATTAATGTTCCATTCCACCATATCTCTAAAAATATCCTTTAGTGTAGATTACTTGCCCTCAGAAAGCCTTGGCTAGTTGTTGCAAGTAATTCTCCTTTCATGACTCCATAGCCTAATGGATGGCACTTTCTTGACCTATCCCCTTTGTTGAAACATCCTGTTGCTTTGTTCCCTTTCTCCCATTACTTTCTTAGTCTATGATCTCATGACCAACCCAGAAACCAACCAACCAAATCATTTTAAACCCCCTTTGTGCTTCATACCTAGCCTAACATCTCATTTTGAGCTTTCAAAGATACATCATTCTTTGTTTTATTGGAGAGATCCCTCTCTGGGTCCAGGACGGCTAGATCATAGGGCCCCAAAGTGGTTTGATGTTGTCTTATATTTTGGTATTTCCAAATATGCCAAAACATAGGAACCCCAATAGACATGAAAGAGGTGTATCCCTCAATGTGAATACATCATATTTATATTAAAGAAGGATGCAAGCCTGTGTACCAACCACAAAGGAGGATGAACCCGACCTTAAAGGACATAATGAAGGATGAACTGCAAAATTTTTTGGATTCAGGCTTCATCTATCCCATATCGGACAATGAATGGGTGTCTCCTCTTCTTCTAGTCCCAAAGAAAAATGGGAAGTGGCGAATATGTGTTGACTACTGAGAACTAAGAAAAGCTTCTAAAAAGGACCATTTCCCTTTTCCCTTCATCAATTAAGTCCTGGATTGTCTTGTAGGAATGAATTTTCTCTCTTTCCTAGATGGATTTAGTGGGTATAACCAGATTCATATCAGCCTTGAAGACTAGGAAAATACCACTTTCACATGTCCCTGGGAACCTTCACCTAAAAATTCCTTCCCTTTGGCCTATGAAATGCCCTTGCTACTTTCTAGAGAGTTGTCCTGGGCATATTTTTTTCTGAACTAGTCAATGATTTGGTAGAGATCTACATGGATGATTTCAAACCTTATGGGTATGATTTCTAGGATGCTATCTCCAATATAGGAAAAGTGTTGAGGAATTCCATCTAAATGCATCTCTCCCGAAGTCATAAGAAGTGTGAATTTATAAAAATGGAAGGGATAATCCTAAGCGATTCAATATCCCAGGAAGGAATACAAGTAGACCCAAACAAAAATCACCATCATAAAAAGGGTGCCTATTGTTGGGTGCCAGTTTTGTACACTTTTCCTACCTTTTTTTCCCTAATTTTCCTCTTAACTATAACCAATGGGAGTATCTTTGCCTCTTTCTCCTACCTTTCTACCCTAACTTGTGTTGTTTCAAATATATTTGTATTACTCTACCAATTCACCAATTATTATGATATATCATACCCTTTTATGACTAATTGATGGTGAATGTTTGGAGAAGATGGATGGTCTTTGTGTTGTCCTTTTAGGTGTCATTTATAGCACCAAATATCCCAAGATTGAAGTTCATGGGAGATGTTAAGAGGGTGTTGTTACAGAAAAGAAATGTTGTTACACCTTGTTTTTACAGACCCACTGGAAAATTGTTGTTACACTCTCTTGTTATAGACCCACTGGCGAATTGTTGATACAGTTGTATCATTGAATGATCCCGTCAACAATTTTTGTTGATATTTCCTCTGGATATTACACTACAACTGTGATTTTATTACTATAGCTGTAGAAGTTGTTTGGAATTTTATTTTTTGGATAACAGCCTAAGGGCAGTTTTGATTGTAATATTTTATTTTCTAGCCAGAAATTTATTAGGAAGTGGTTATAACTATATGTGTTCTATTTCGATCAACATGAGAATCATAAGATTCCCATGAATGATCTATCCCTTAATTTTATGATGTAACCACTATATAGTTCTCTTCCCTAAAGTTCGAAAGGTTAGCGGAGAACAGAATTATTTTGGCTCTGTAATTGTGTTTAGAATAATATAGATCATCATGTTATTCTTGTTACATACGTTATTCAATTCAGTTTCCATTAAGTTCCTCCTTTAGTTGCGCCCTAATAGGGAGGAAGGGCCCTCATTCTTAGCAGGGATTGCAGTGATTGAAGTAGTTGTGTGTATGTAATTGTATTTCTATTTATGTATCAATAGAGTGTTGTTGTTGTTTTCCAATTGTGAATATATCCACTTCAATTTCAATACTTTGTATGTTGTTACACATATGATATTAGAGACACAATTTGGTTACTTATCGTGTGGTGAACTAGAACAGATTAATTGAATTATGATTCCAGTCTTGTAGATTGTTTTAATTCTGCATGAGTGATTTAATTCCAGCATTTACTTCAACAACAATTTATTTTCTTTGAAATTGCTTCTAGTTGGTGTCTCGGCATAGACAGTGCAGCTATCATTGGAATAAATAGACGTCCCTGGATTGATAATCAATGTGTGTTGTTTATTCATTTAATAGTGATTTATATATTCCAACATTTCGGTGTCGTTGCCGGGGATGGCAGTGACGATCCAATCAATCATAGTTGTTGATTAGAAGTGCAATTTTCATGTGTTTTCATAGAGTGTCTCTAGCAACACAATTGCCAGGCAGTAAGGCGAGAGGTAAGAACCTGCACAACACTCTAACAAACTTGAGTGGGCTCAACAATGTCTTGCTGGGATACATAGGAGGTTGAATTTGTAAGCATTTTGTTTTTTTTTCTTAGAGTGTCTCTAGTGACACAATTGCAGGGCAGTAAGACGAGAGGTAAGAACATGCGCATCGCTCTAACAAAATTGAGCGAGCTCACCAATGTCTTGCTGGGACACTTAGGAGTTGAATTCTGGGTGTTTTTTTAAGGGTACCTTCAACTATACAGTCGTTGGGTGGTAAGATGAGAGCTAAGAACCTGCGCATCACTCTAACAAACTTGGGTGGGCTCAATGCTGTAGAAACTGAAGCACTTGTAGGATGAATTGATACACAAAAGGCCCATGTGTTCCGGTAGTAAAAAATAAAAATCTACAAACACCCCACACACTACTAACTACAGGAAAGGTGGGTTGTAAGAAGGAAAAGAAGAGTGCACATTTGGGAAGGAAAACATTCTTTGGAGATCTAATTTCAAGGGCAGAAAAGGAATAGTCCACGTCATACATAAATAATAGGAAGATAGGACCACAGAAAGAAGCTAACATATCAAGGCATGGACCATCGGTGTCTTTCATGTATGGACCTCTTCTTCGAAAGTCATATTCACTCCTGATATCAAAACTCCAGATTCAAAACAACAGTGGAAAATCATTGATCAAGATCTGAGAATTGAAGGATAGGGAGAGACCAGTGCAGAACATCAGGGACTTGAGGAGCAAAATTCAATTGATCATCAATTGGAAATTGGTAGTGCTGTTAAATAGTTGGTCCTAGAGCAACCTGATCCTTATATTTGTCGATCTCGAGTACACTCTGAGGTCATTTCATCCCATCAGGAAGAATCATCCATGGGGGATGAGAATGTCAAGACAGACAGCTCTGTTACTTTTGAATTCCCAATATTAGTAACACAAGATGAGGCTCCTATGAATAATATCCATTTATCATCCCTACCATCCTTTCAGGGGATGGACGTTGTTGAAGATACTGATACCTTTCTATTCAAATTTGATGTGCTGTGTAGAGGTTATGACTACACTTTAGATGCCCAAAAGCTGAAATTATTCCCTGCTACTCTAGAAGGAGTAGCATTAAGATGGTTCATGAGATTGGGTTCTGGCACAATTTGAACCTGGAATGACATGAGAGAGGCCTTCCTTTTTAAGTATTAGGACTACTACTGAACCATGGACTTGAAGGATGAGATTTTCAGAATTACACAAAAGGAGGAGGAAAGCCTGGAAGAATATCTAAAGCGATTTAACTACAATTTACAGAGGTCTAAGTTTAGAATTTAGATCCAGAAATTATAAAGCCAATATTCTTAAAAGGTTGAAGGGATGATTTCCTAGAGCATCTGAACATAATAGGAAAAGGAGAATTATCGCAAGAGAAATTTGATGAGATAATGAAGCTTTTCCTACTGTTGAGGAGGTAAATCCCCTCTGCGGACAGAGGCAATCTCTACTAGCCCAGATCGGGTCTAGCAACAATCAAATACGCTACACTGCAGGTTCCTAATTATAAATAAACCGACTTGCGAGGAAGGCTTACATGGAATCCAACGCTGTCATTTGTAGAAGAGGTGGTGCTCCCGTTCCTTTGCCCTGGCAGATCACAATCCTCACGATCTCCGTGATCGGACACCTGCACATGTAAGAAACAACACAAACACAAGCATAAAATCCAGTATATACAACTATATGTCAGTCGAAGAGGACATAACTCATGAACATGATCAAGAACAAGAGTGGAACCATAACCAATAGTCGCTTAATATTAATGAGTCAAAAAGAAGAATACAACCAAAGCTTCGACGCCGAATTCTCCTTTGGTGGGTCGTCAGCAGAACATGTCTCGATAAAGCTTGTCAAGGATGGGACAAGCCTCTCTCTCCGGATACTTGGCAATAGTCTCCTTGCTTGGATTTGGCCTTAGGGAATCAAGAAGGCTCTTGCAGCATGAAAGCTCTTGGGAACTTGGAGATTTTGGAACTAGCTTGCAAGGGAAATGGGCAAGCTTTTATAGAAGGAGGAAGGGAAGTTGGGATCCCTATAATTATGGGATTGGCCCTATCATCAAGGAAGCTTCCATGAGAGGTGGCAAACCACTTCCTCTCTATGGAAATCCATAGCCAAACCACCCAACTCAAGATAGATATCAGCCCAGGAATTTGTTAGGATGAAACTTCCGCCTTTTATTTTTAAAAAACACCTCTTAATATGGTTGGCGCGGGTGTGGCTCTATGACAGAGCGCCAATTGGCGCGCCCTCTTTGGAGGATTTTCCCCCTTGGCGCGAGGGCTGAACTATGGAACCACGCCAATGGAAAAAGAGCTATTTTTAGGGTTTTTTGCAAGGAGATGTCTTCAGGGCAATGAAAGCTCATCTTCAGAGGGATGCAATGAAAGTATTTTCAAGTCTTGTCTCTGCTCACAGGTCACGGAATGAGCCCTCCAATGTGCGGGATGGGGAATGGCAGGGACGGTGACAAATTGTTGTGTAACATATGCCCCCTAAAGCATGAGGCCCGAGAGAGAGAGAGGGGTGAAATGCTTTACGAGAACATGCCGACTGAAAACACTGCCATCGGAAAACCTGCGGAGCGAAGTACAACTGATGTCTCAGATACATGATATATATGCGTGGTATGGGCGCAGCCATCCATAACAGAGTATACAATAATCTAGATCCAAGGCATGGACGCAGCCATCCAGTGAGGATCGATAAATAGACTCAGGTATGGTCGCAGCCATCCAATCAGTGAGTCATGTAAATAATAATCCACAATATCGCAGCCTGGATTACAACAGACACAATCCAGGGTCTTGCGCTCCATCTCGACCCGAACAAAGTACAAGTTCAAGCATGCAAATATGTGAGCTGAAGTCGAACATGCAAGAACATTGTCTGATTACCAGCCAATGATGAAAGCTGTTAACAGACGCGAGAGGAACCACCAATAATGACAATGGCCCTCAAGGTACTACAGGTACAATCTACGGTGTGTGAATCAATGAGTTGGTGTCGAACACCCGCAGAATCACTCGATCGGAGGCCAATGATGAAAACCTCACGTCGAATGCGACGAACTTGCCATTGAGGCATGCAGGCTCCAAGGTACCATAAAGGAGTCTCTAGATCAACTTCCTGGATAATGAGCTGAAGTCAACAGGAAGTGACCTTGATCGAAGGTGGGCCATAATGTTTCCCACATCATCGACACGAGACAGAGGAACATGATGTTTTTTGTGAATCAGAATCAAATGAGAATCAGAGGGAGGTTGATACTTTGCAGAGGTCAACTTCTCTTGAACATGTAAATGACACGACAGTGGACTTGGTAGTATTTGACATCAACGGATCAGAGGTCATGGTGACGAGGCAATGAGCAGATGAGAGGTCAAAAGGGATTATCCAAACCCATGGAGGCAAGTGAAGAACGAGATGAGATGTCCCCAACCCGACACGAATGCAGACAAGTGCCATGTTCAAGAGTGACATACTGCCGACACGACAATGATGTTGGTTCCATTTTCCCCACCATTTCGGTGAGTACCTCTTTATTTTTACACAAGCTTGAAGAGGATACCATATGCTTGTCATATAAGTCCGCCCTTCGGGCGAATCCATCCTAGTGCATTTAACGAGTCCTAGGAAGGAGAAACTCGGAGAACGTCATTTCGACGGAATCCAATGTCATCAGGGTTTAACGAGTCCGACAAAGGAAGAACTCGGCGTCTTTTCATGTTTAGAGAGTTTGAAAAGACAGCGGAAAAGAAAACTCCACAGGTCCCTTTTCGTAAATAGTTTCCCAGATCCGAAAAGGTAGAAAACAATATCCGGGAAAACCTCCTAGTCGCGATAGGCTAGGTTATTCCTTTTTCGTAATCGATCCAGCCCAGCCCGAAAAAGGGTTAAACTTATACTGGGTGAATGTCGATTCGTGTCCATTTTAACGAGATCGAAACGACAAGGGCCTCGGTAATCTTTTCATATTTAGAGAGTCAGAAAAGAGCTGAAAGATGACTCCAGAGTGACTTTTTCGTGTATTTACCGAGTCCGAAAAAGTATAAAATACAACTCGTTTCACCGTCTAAGTTGCGTGAAAGACCTGTTGCTGCACAAAAAGGCAAGTGTAAAACCCATTTTCGACAAAATATATTAAAATATTCAGAAAAATAACTTTCAAGACCTATTTTGAGTTCAAAAAGTTATAAATATGTCAAATGGTAAAAATAAAATTACTTTTTACTTTTTACCTCACCGAAGAGCAGCAGTGGTCCATTTTGTGTGCGAACTTCTGACAGCGATTGTGACCAATCCGGGCTACCATTCAGAGTTTTGTCAGTTCCAGGTAAGAGGCGCTTCCTTGTACTCCATTTCAATCCATTTTTTAATAGTTTTCCATCATGCATTAGACTTATGTGGAAACTTTTTAAATTTTTAGGGCTCCGCTCATTGGCGCGGGTATCGGGCACGGACCCGTGCCAATGGGCTTTTATATGCAAAGGGCTCGCGCCGACTGGCACAACTTTTCAGGAAACAGCCGCGCTAGTGGCGGAACCCAAATTTCCGCCTAAAAATTTGAAATTTTAATCAATTTGGATGAAATTTGAAGCTCATCAGAGATCTAATTAAGGGTTTGTGACCATGTTGCTCCAGAAAACCGAGAAAAATGGTGATTGAGTGGAAAGAGAGAGAGCACGGTGAAGAGGATGAACAAGCCATGGAAAATGAAACTTGCATGAACGCCCTCAAGAACTGTGGGCTAAAAAATTTCTTCCTGACGCCTTGTTTACGAGCTTAGCCTGAGCTTCTATAGTACTTGATCAATATTTGGGACACAGATGAACAAGTATTCAAGTTGCGGGATCAAGTGTTAGAACTGGAGGTTGCTGATGTGTACTTCATAACCGGATTATCGCGCAGAGGTCCGGTACCCATATTGACAGGGAGCAGACCGTCTGGTGAGAAAATGGAGCAAGTGATGGCATGAGTGTGCCGAGGGGCACAACTGGGATCAGGAAGTGGAAAGGTGGACATCCACACCATTCCTGATCTAGCACTGAGAGTGGTGCTGCATACCATCACGCTGGCCGCAGGGTCACAAGCACCGCATGAGGCCACGAAGGCCCAACTTTTGCTAGCCTCAGAGTGTATGACTCCCCTATTGTTTGACTGGTCCACAGCAGTGACAATAAATATGAAGAGACAGCTCACGAAGTGCAAGTAGGCCAAACTGAAATAGTTCGGCTACGGTTCCATCCTGGTATCGTTCATTCTGGAACGATTACCAATCTTCCAGGGCCAAGGGGCCATAGTAGCTGAGCCGATTCCACGAGAGCCAAGAATGGCTCGCTGGGCAGCACTGATGCCCAGAGCTGGAGGAGGCCAACAGATGTCCTGGAGGCCGGAGTTTTTTGGGTGGTTGCGGCGTCAGTTGATCGTAGTGGAAGACTGGCCATATGCAGGAATCGATTTCACTGGTGATCCAAATCTCCCACTGTCGGAGGGAGATAATTGGAACGAGGAGTTGGGTATGATCTCTTCTCTTTTTGATTTTTATGTTTTATGATTTTTTTGTTAATACATATTCAGCCTGACACATTTTATATGTATGCAGACGTGGGCCTAGAGAGACCAGCCGTTATGTCTCCTATCGCATGGAGGACTCTTCCCGCATCTGATCCTCAGGCAGAGGGTGCAGAGGGGGGGGGAGTTAATCCAGAATCTCGAGGGCATTGCCCGAGGGATCCCAGACTACGCCCGGCTGGCGGATGTACCGATGGCGTACCAGAGACATACGGTGGGAGTGCCTAGTCGCCTCCACCGACTTCTGAGACGCTTAGTGCGTGCAGTCACTTGTTATCATGAGCACCATGCGGATTAGACTCCTAGGGCTTTTATCATGCATATTTTTGAGAGACATGTCGTCTCCGGATGTATTAAGACGAACATATATATTTTTTGATTCTATGCGATGCACACTATGTAAAAATTTCGATATATATATATGTATACATATCTATTTCTGGATGGATTTTCCTTTTACATGTGATGATTATTTACAAATTGCGCAAATGTCTATCTAACACCAAATTAGCTACTGCATCTGTTAATGTATTCATATGCCTGGGTATATGTTGATATGTAATATAGTCAAAATTTCTTTCCAATAAACGAATACGCAGATACAGACGTAAAATGGACGGGTTTCTGACGGAATAATGACCATTCAGCTGTAATACTACAAGTTGCGAGTCTAGATACACAAGTAATTCACAGATACCAAGATTTACAGCCTCAGTTAATAATTCTAATACAACACTATATTCCGCGATGTTATTTGTAGTACGTCCCAGACACACACCTTGCAGGTTGACCAATTCATCAAAAGGATCATAGATTACCCAGGCCGTCGAAGACAGGTTCCTGGTACTATGGGAGGCACCATCTGTGAAACCAACAAATGCACGGATGGACATCTGCACAATCAGGAAGACCCGATCAGCAGAAAGATGTTTACATCGCACACCACACCACACATGCACACAAATGAAAAATACACACTTATGTACACACACCACACCAAAAATGACTTTAAGCGTAGTATTTTTTCAGGTACAGCCCATTCCTGGGCTGCGCCAGCGGAACTCCTTCATAATCTATAAGCTCATAAGCCCCATTCTTCAAAACGTGTTTTACTATGTAGGGCCCATGCCACATAGGTTGGAACTTGCCAGCCCCAAGCTTGTCATGTGCTTGATCGTACAGGAGGACGAGGTCCCCTTCGACAAAGGAACGAGGAGAAACCGATTGATCGAAGTGAGCTTTGACCCGTTTCTTTTGTGCTTCAATCACTAAAGTAGCTAAACGGTGGTTTTCATCTAACCGTTCCAGATACAAAAGATGCTCTTCCTCAGCAGAAGTGCCGGGTAGAATTTCCACAGCTAATTTCAATGAAGGAATCTCGCATTCAACCGGAAGAGTTTCTTCCAGACCATACACCAATTGAAATGGTGTGAATCTAGTTGCACTCTTTGCAGACGTCCGGTATGCCCATAGAGCTGAGAACAGTTGGAGGTGCCAATTGGATTTGTGGATACCAACTTTTCGTTGAAGCATAGTGACCAGAACCTTGTTCACTGCTTCAACCTGGCCATTTTCCTGAGGGTAATATGGCGTTGAGCTATCGTGGCGTAAGCCCAACTTTGAAGTCAGCTCGGCCATCATATAATCTCGGAAATGAGTACCGTGGTCAGTAACGATGGCTTGTGGGACCCCGAAACGTGCAATGATATGGTTGAATATGAATTGGGCAGCTGTCTTACCGTCGGCAGCTAGTGTAGGCATCGCTTCGGCCCACTTGGTGAAGTAGTCAATAGCGACAATGATATACGCATGCCCCCCGGTCGAGTGAGGGTTACACGTCATAAAATCCACGCCCCATTTTGCAAAAGGGCCGATGGTAATAACAGGATGCAAAGGGAGAGGTGGCGCGCGCATCTTGCACTGAAACACCTGGCACACGTGACATTTACGGACTGCAACGATACAGTCTTTGAATATTGACGGCCAGAAATAACCTGCTCGCAGAATCTTCTGGGAAGTAGCATATCCGGACATATGTCCGCCACAGGCGCCACTGTGGCATTCATTTAAGACCCTTTCAGTGTCTTCCAAGGTTAGGCACCGATGGAGCACCGAATCTACTCCAACATGGTATAAAGTATCTCCTACGATGCGGTAGGGTTGAGACTGATGCCGAATTCGACGTCGGGCATCTTTAGTCAACTCAGACCGAAATGTGGAGGTCTGAAGATACACAATTATGTCGCCATACCAAGGGTCGCGAGTACTGATGAGGAAAAGAGTTTCGTCCGGGATATGATCCTCGGAGTGTGAAGGAGTGGAGTCTGTCGGGAGTGAGCATATAAGATCCGCGAAAACAAGTGATTTGGTTGACTTAGCAGTGGTGAACTCTAAGTCAAACTCCTGCAGGATAACGATCCATTTGGAGTATTTTCCCCCCAGTAATTGTCTAGAGAGAATATATGTCATGGGGTTGTAATCCGAAACCATTGTTATCGTACGCAACAGGATGTAATGGCGAAAACGCTGCACAGCGTGTACTGTTGCTAACGCCAACTTATCGACATGAGCATAACGCGTTTCTGTATCGAGAAGGTTTCGTGATAGATAATAAACAACATGTTCATTACCATCATCATCATCCTGCACCAAAACCATAACTATGGTGCTAAACGCGGCGGCGAGATACGAAGTGAAATCACGACGATAGTCCGGAGGACGAAGCAAAGGAGCATTAACGAGTAACGTCTTTAGCTTCTCAAAGGATTGTTGAGCAATTTCGTCCCAATGGAAGGGAACATTCTGCTTTAATAGGCGCGTGAATCCTTTGGCCACCTCGGCGTAGTTCGGGATAAAGCGTCGAAGGAAGTTCGCTTTCCCCTGCAGACTCTGTAACTGGTATAACGAGGAGGGTGATGGGAGGTTGATGATAGCCTTGACCTTTAAAGGGTCAAGGCGAATTCCGTCTTTGGAGACTATGAATCCCAAAAGACGTCCAAAATCCACGCAAAAGACGCATTTATGAGGATTAAGCCTAATATTGTAGCGCCTACAGCGAAGGAAGATCTAGCGGAGGTGTTCAGGGTGATCCTCTCGCCTAGCTGAGTGAGATGGCAAGTCGTCTAGATAAGGCTGAACGATGTGGCGAATGTCATGGAAAGCGTAAGACATCGCACGCTGAAAAGTGGCTCCAGCGTTCTTCAAGCCGAACGGGAGCTTTTTATACGCGAAAGTACCCCACGGACAGATGAATGTAGTCTTGTGTTGATCCTCAAGTGCAATATTGATCTGATTATATCCTGAAAAACCATCCATCAAGGAATAAATCTCACTTCCGGCACATTCGTCGATAATCTGGTCTATGAACGGAGTGGGATAGTTATCTTTCGGACAGGTGCGATTAATATTGCGGTAATCAACACAGGCCCTAATAGTATCCTGCTTTTTATCAACAGTGACAATGTTGGAAACCCATTCTGTGAGGGGGATGGGATAAATAAAGCCCGTGTTCAGAAGTTTTTCAACTTCTGCCTTGATTGCAGCAGCTTTCCGAGGATGCATGGGGCGTAAGCGTTGGCGCACGGGCTTCGCACCAGGGTAGGTTGGAATCTCATGCACTACGATACTCGGATCAATCCCCGACATTTCCTCGTAGGACCAGGCGAACACATCTCTGAATTCTTTAAAAAGATCAGTATAGACTTGAATCTCATCAGGAGAACAAGTCACTCCCACGTGTATATTCTCAACGATCCCCGGTTTAACGGAGATGTTGATCGGGATGGTTTGAGTGTGTTACTCAGGTTTCCCTCCGAAAAAACCTCGTGCGTCAAGATGGGCGTTTGGAGAGGAGGAGTAGGAACTTGAGATGCATAACACTCCAGAAAATCTGTCATTGCCCCCAAGCTAGGCATGAAAGAGGAGCGATGATGTCCATCGCCCCAAGGCAGCTCCTCGAGAGACATAGTTTCAATGATGGCTTCATCGGAAGGAAAAGTCTCTTTGAGAGGATCAGGTGAATCGGCCTGACCAAGCCAGGGGGATTGAGAGTAGACGTCTAGAGCCATGCTCAAAGGAGCATGCTAAGGAGGTGGAGGATTAGATGCGGCAACAATTTCACAGTAGCTAATCTCTACTAGAGTCAAGGGCATTGATTCTCCAAACTCAAACACCTGCTCAGGCGTAGGGATGAGCCAGGGGTCATCAGACCTGGAAATCATGTTAACTTGAGTGGTGTGTGGTGGTGGTGTGGGAAAAATACCCATAAGGATGGGGTCTTTGAAGAGACCGGGTCCTATACTGTCAATGGGATTCGGAATCTGATCCACGTATGGAACGTTGTTCTCGGAGGTGGAGGTGAAGAAGGACAACTGATCCACCGTGACGATTTTGCCCTCGTGAGGGAACTTAAGAAGTCGAAAGACGGTGGATGGCACGCAGAGCATGGCATGAGTCCAGCTACGGCCAAGAAGTATATTGTAGTTGAGCCTGGTGTCAACCACCTCTACTTCTACGTTGATAGTCTTCCCCTGTAAAGTGATCGCTAAACTCTCGAGAACACCCAGAGGTTTAGATTCCCGACCATCAAATGCCTCCAGGGCTTTGGGAGAGGACGAAAGGGTCGGAGAGCCAATGGCCTTCCAGAAAGCAGATGACATGACGCAGGTAGAGGCACCTTCATCCACGACGGCCCTATGGATGTTAAGACCGTTAATCCCGACTTGAATAACAAGAGCGATTTGATGTGGAAGTCAGGGAGTGAAATTCTCTAAATCGAAAGTGAGAAGACTCGAATCGGCGGGATCGATGCCACCGATTGCAGACAGTAAAGCCTTCCATTGCGAAGGACAACTTTGAAGAACTTCTAGTGCAGACATAGCAGAAGGCGCTTGTGCCAAATCCTCAACAATACTGTAGTGTTGAGCGGCACGAGCATTCGGATTATAAGAAGATCTTCGAAGAACACCTTTAGAAGGTGGCTTCACAACAGGTTCAGGAGTAGGCTTCTCGATTTCCAACGAACCGGAGACAGGTGGGGGAGGTGGTCCATCCGCAACTGCCTTCCCGGGTGCCTGCTGCGATTCGTTGTAATGCTTCGAACGCGTAGCGACAGAGATAGGTGCAACACCATTCATCATGAAAACTTGGGACCCAAATGGTGCAGATGGTGACGGTTGTTCAACCATTTGGGTCTGCTGAGACGGGAATGGCTCTTTTAGAACTTCCGGAGTCCCTTTGGAGCCTTTTAGAAGTTGACTAACTTCAGATCGTCGTGGACAATCCTTAGTATAATGGTCTCCTTCACAAATGAGGCAGGGGTACTTCGGTTTACGTTGAGAACCATCCTCAGTACGAGATTTGGATTTTGGCTTCGGGGCATCGGATTTGGATTTACCTTTGCCCTTCTTTTTCCCTTTGGAGGTTTTCTCCGTAGGATTGGCCTGAACGGCGTTCACCTCCGCAGTTTTTCCAGAATCGGACGGGGCGAGATTAGCAGGAGTATTGTTGGAAGAATTAGACTTCTGCTTCCCATTCAAAGATTTCTTCGAATTCTGAGACACAAAACCAATGACACCATCCACCGCAGGGGTAGGTGGAGCCTTAGAGGTTCCGGACTGTGGAGCATCAGGAAAGATGTCATAAAGCGTGTCGGACTGAGAATATACAAGATCCAGATATTGGGCACGCGCAATGGCTTGTTCCTCCGTCACACACGCTCCCATCGCAATATCTTGAGCGATTTTATTCACGAAGGAGGTGGTGAACCAGTGAGTTAGTATCTGATCAGGTA
Organism: Pinus albicaulis; assembly: GCA_034641835.2. Classification (NCBI taxonomy): domain Eukaryota; kingdom Viridiplantae; phylum Streptophyta; class Pinopsida; order Pinales; family Pinaceae; genus Pinus; species Pinus albicaulis. The sequence continues at coordinate 1,676,258,504 of CM076584.1, read as the reverse complement.
TATGAAACTTGATCAGTCTATGACGACGCCACCACTCATGAATGTGATCAGAAATGTGAGTGGCTTTATCCTGCTTCAGAGAAGTCAGGAGGTGCATCCCGGCTTCATAGCGAACCAGTAACTGAAAGTGCGTCAGAAAAGCCATGGCTAAGGAATTGAAATCTTGGAAGATGCCACGGGATAACTCTATGTACCACTTAGCAGCAGCTCCAGTCAAAGTGTGCTGGAAGAGGCACAGACGAATTGAATCGTTGACCCAAGAGTTAGACGAACACCAAAGATGATATGTCATCACATGCGCTTGGGGGTCCTCTCCAGCTTTACCCTCAAACTTGGGGCAATCACCTGGTATCTTGGTAGGAACCGGAGGCCAATACGGATTATGCAAAATCGGATCATTGGTCAGTTTTGAAACATCCGGCAACTCCAAGGTGGCCAGGAATGGAAATGGCGGATTAATCGGCATGCCAGGCCTGGGATAAGGACTGGTACCTATACTCCACAATGGTTGCGAATATCCTTGCCCCCATGGGTTCTGTCCCGTAGGATTCTGGCAGTAGGGGGTGTAGGTCATATAACCAGACTGATTTGGCTGTTGGTAACCAGTGTTTGGGGCTTGATAACTAGAGTATGGACCCTGATTATGTGTCAGCCCGGTGTAAGCAGCATTTGGATTTGGCTGCTAAGTATAGGTAGAACCGGGTGGAGGAGGATAATAGTGAGAGCCTCGGGGCTGATTATAATTCGGTTGAGATTGACCATGAGGATAATAACCGCCCTGAGGATGAGTCGGTTGCTGATAGGTGGAACCCTGCGGAGCCTGATAACTAGGGCGCAACTGTTGATTTGGCTATGGCATCGAATGAATCAACTGCTGGGCAGGGTTAATGGAATGAGTGGGCTGCCCTGAATGAACAGGTTGACCCGGCTGAGAGGGCTGACCTGAGTGAACAGGTTGACCCGGATAGACAGGCGGTGCTGGTTGCGCAGGTTGACCTGGCTGTAAAGGAGCCCTAGGTTGTACCGGATGGGCCGGTTGGCCTGGAGGCAGAACACCGGGTTGTACCAGATGGGCTGGTTGGCCTGGTAGGGGAATAAGGCCAGGTGATTGCTGGTAACTGGTTTGACCTGGAGTAGAACCATAGGATGGTCCCGGCTAATATGAAACATTAGAGACAACAGGATACTGCGGTTGCATAGGTTGAGAAGGCTGGATTTGCCCCCCAGGACCATAGACCAGTCCCGGTTGGTACCCCGGCTAAGGTTGCACAGGTTGACCGGAAGGGCTGTAATACTGTCCTTGTGGACTGTACGATGGCCCTTGCTGGCCTGCAGGATAGCCTTGCATGGGCTGCCCCTATGGGTCATAAGGATAGTCAGGTGGGCCCGAAGGTTGGCCTTGGAAAGGTTGCCCCTGTGGGTTATAAGCCTGGTTATAAGGTAAACCTTGAGCATGGAGGTAAGCCTCAGGAGCGGGTAGACGCAAAATGTCCCCGTGCTCATCATACTGACCTGGAAAAGCATACACAGGCGTACCATCCTGTGCATAGTGCGAAAAGTAAGAGCGGTTGGGATCTTGGGAGGATGGTCCAACCTCGGGGTTCGGCTGTTGCAGAGACAACCGATACTCCTCCGGAGAGATGTTCTCCGGTATAGCAGTCGCTAAATAGACATCTTCAGGAGACGGCATAGCCCTGGCAAAGGGTGCCGTGACAACGGGTGCAAATGCAGCCACACAGACAGTGGGTCGGACGGGTACAGAAGTAACGGGCGTCTAAGGAGACACCCCCTGTGAAGGAGCAGCTAGCCTCGGAGAAGGAGCTGACACTCCCATAGAGGCTGTGGCGGAAATGATCTGACCCAAAGACCTATACCCCAGTGGTAATGAGGGACTGTACGTTGACATGACAGCTGTTTCAGAGTTGTCTCCCGAAAATAATCTTCGTGGGAAGAGCTGATAGTCTTCACCAGACGTCGGGATTTCCTCACCAGAATCACTCATGGTTGATCCTGCCGCTAGATCTCGTAATAGACGGCGAGGACTAGGGGGAAATACAGTAGCAATAAAAGGTGAGCCCGATGTAAGAGAAATGAAATCAACTCCTAATCTCAATTCAGACACAGGGTCCGAAAAGGGCCAATCGAACTCAACTGGTCCCCCAAAGGGTTGCTCAGAAAGAACCGGTCCCCCGTCAGGAAACTCGGAAACAATGGGCTGCTGTGGTTCAGCAGAGGATTGTGAAACCTCTGATGAATCGTCCGTATAAGGACTACCAGTAGACGAAACCGAGGGTTCCGCCACTATGGCAGAAACGACAAGAGAAAAAGATCAAACACACACACGGGCTGAAAAAGAGTCAAGACACACAATCAAATGGTCAACAAGCAAAGTCTAACAAGGCGTGTAATCGTGGGTGATTAATTTTTACCACATTGAAAAATAAGAAACTTCACCGTTTCATGTTTTAAGAGTCGAGAAACGGTCAAAAAGGTGACTCTATCTCTTTCAGATTTGACACAAGCGTGAAAGGACAAGCACTTGGTGATCCTTTCAAATTTAGGGAGTCAGATAGGATCAAAATGACTGCTCAGGAATACTAGGCAAAAAGGGTGTACCAAATAACCATGAACTGCAATATACACCTCGGTTTCAATAATGAAAGAGAAATCAACCAAGGACTTTCCGTACGTGCAGGCAATCTCCCCGAATGCTGTGTCTGGTGTATCACGGGTATAGGGCGGCAAACTCGGCTTCCTATGGATAAAGGATTGAAACCTAGAGGGGTCTCCCTTTATATACGTGACGGTACGGGGAGCACAAGTCCATCCTAGTGCTGTCTAAAGCCAAGAGGCGAACGACAGCTACTAGGTTTTAAGACGCCGGAACACGTCTCTAGCCTAGACCTCTAAATATGTTTCGTTAGATTTCAATGTTTCCTTAGTGTAAATTGAGTAGATTTTAAAGTTGATCTTCAATTACGTTTCAGTTTTCAGGCCCTAACGAATGTGCTGTCTCAAAAATCTCCTAAATGCAAAACTACATGCCACAATTCATCATTTCGTTCGATGAAAACTAGCTACAGAAGAGTTGAGAGCTTTTTACACAAACAAAATGATCAGAAGACAATCAATGATATCTCTAATGCAACTAATGAAACTAAAAACTTTTCTTTCAAATTCACTAATTACTAGTAAAATCGAAAAGATTTCAATTTGCACTAATCAACCAAAAGCAAAAGAGTTTTTTTTTTTTTTTTCAATGTTTGATAGCTAGATGCATGAAACAAACCAAAAACAAATGAGAAGCAATTCGAGAAATTATATTAAGAGAGCAAAACAAGTAGATTTCACTCCATGGCACAAACAATCAGATCTCAAATCGACCAAAAGTCTCTCAAAACCAAGAAAAGTCCCAAAGACACCAATGAGCCGTGTAATCTAGGCCCAAAATGAAGCAAAGAGAAATTCGAATGAAAACGAAATCAGTCACTCAAAAAGCGCAATAAGATGATAGACAACTGTCAAACGAATGCAAGGAAGCAATCCCAAAGTCGACTGAACGAACGAAAAACCAAAAACTCCCAAGGGAGGCTCGACTCACAAAGGCACCTAGATGCCCTAGGGCTCGTATGCAAAATCGAAAGAAATAGGCAAACAACCAAAGGAAGGAGGTTCCAACCAGTCAAACTAGGCTCTAGTGCACTCAAACAGCCGAAAAAACAAGATCAAAATCACAAGTCATCCTCAGAAAGCATGAAACACAGCAAACCCTAATAGCTCACAGGATTGGCGCGACTGTGAGCTTGAAATTAGCGCCAGAAAGGCAATGGCGCGGGTGATACACAGGCAACCTGCGCCAATGGGCGCGACTGTCACGCTGAAAAGCGCGCCAGCCGATTTTACTATGGAAAAATAAAAAACAAGCAATCTCAGACACAGACAAGTGATGAATAGGCTAAAACAAAGCCAAAAAAACAGGAAAATCCAACCCACAGAGCTGACCAAGCAAGCAAGACCAAGAAATTGACCGAAAAGAGAAGACAAAACTCCAAGTTGTTCAGTCCGTAAACCAAACCGGAGATTGACTGAAGCAGCGTTGATCTACTCCGCTAATGCAGAGCAAAAGCATTTTGAAGGCTATCTGGCTGTGCTTCAGGCTCCGTCTATAGTTTACAAATCAAATAACAAGCTGAGTCCCCAGCGGAGTCGCCAAATTTTTGAGGAGGTAAATCCCCTCTGCGGACAGAGGCGATCCCTACTAGCCTAGATCGGGTCTAGCAACAATAAAAAATGCTACAGTGCAGGTTCCTAATTGTAAATAAACCGACTTGCGAGGAAGGCTTACCTGGGATCCAACGCTGTCGTTTGTAGAAGAGGTGGTGCTCCCGTTCCTTTGCCCTGGAAGATCACAATCCTCACGATCTCCGTGATCGGACACCTGCACATGCAAGAAAAAACACAAACGCAAGCATAAAACCCAGTATATACAACTATATGTCAGTCGAAGAGGACATAACTCATGAACATGATCAAGAACAAGAGTGGAACCATAACCAATAGTCGCTTAATATTAATGAGTCAAAAAGAAGAATACAACCAAAGCTTCGACGCTGAATTCTCCTTTGGTGGGTCGTCAACAGAACATGTCTTGATAAAGCCCGTCAAGGATGGGACAAGCCTCTCTCTCCGAATACTTGGAAATAGTCTCCTTGCTTGGATTTGGCCTTAGGGAATCAAGAAGGCTCTTGCAGCATAAGGATATGAAAGCTCTTGGGAACTTGGAGATTCTGGAACTAGCTTGCAAGGGAAATGGGCAAGCTTTTATAGAAGGAGGAAGGGAAGTTGGGATCCCTATAATTATGGGATTGGCCCTATCATCAAGGAAGCTTCCATGAGAGGTGGAAAACCACTTCTTCTCTATGAAAATCCATAGCCAAACCACCCAACTCAAGATAGATATCAGTCCAGGAATTTGTTAGGATGAAACTTCCGCCTTTTATTTTTAAAAAACACCTATTAATATGGTTGGCGCGGGTGTGGCTCTATGACAGAGCACCAATTGGCACACCCTCTTTGGAGGATTTGCCTCCTTGGCGCGAGGGCTGAACTATGGAACTGTGCCAATGGAAAAAGAGCCATTTTTAGGGTTTTTTGCAAGGAGATGTCTTCAGGGCAATGAAAGCTCATCTTTAGAGGGATGCAATGAAAGTATTTTCAAGTCTTGTCTCTGCTCACAGGTCACGGAATGAGCCCTCCAATGTGCAGGACGGGGATTGCAGGGATGGTGACAAATTTTATAGCTCAAGAGGATTGGTCAAGGGGAGAGTTTTAGATTGGGATCCTTCACTTCGGATACAAAAGTCTACAAGTGGAGGAGTAACTAGAGCAGAGATCGGGAAATTATTTGAGGATTTTAAAACCGACCTCCTTAGCACTCTCTCTGCCTAGATCACTATGGTACAAATCAAGGAAGCACAAGCAGAAGATGAAGCAGCCTTAGCAATATTTTTTCCCCGATGCAAAAATAAACATTTGGAAATAGAATGTGGAATGAATAGTGTTAGCCTATGCAACATATGTGAGTTGGCACACTCTACAAATCAGTGTCCTAAGTTTCCCAGACTAAAGGCAGTACTTCAATAATCAATTGAGGATGTTCAATCTTCTTATTTCATCGAATCAAAGAGACCATGGTAGTCGCAACCTACAGGTATGCCTTCAGATTTTTCCTCTTTTTATCCTTGGAAAAATGTTTATAATAGTCAGAAATACCCATGGCAGTATCCTACTCCTTCCTCATCACAATTTCCTTCACCATGGAAAAAATGGCCATCTCCTCCACCAATGAAATATCCTCCATCACAACCCAGTCCTCGGGGTCATAACTGGAGAGGCAATCGCCAAGGTCCAGTAACCCCTCAAATGCCAATTCAACAACACTAGTTACAATTACCTTCTATTCAAAATCCTACACCTTCTTTCCGACCTCAATTACCTGTTCAACCTAACCCCAATCCAGATAATAAGGCATCTCGGAGCATGGATGCTTCGGTTACCCTCCAGAATTATCTTATTACTCCTATCAGACTTAATGAGGTTCGGCTTCGATCAGGGAAAGCAATTAGATCTGAACATACCCCCATTATTATCGAAGAAAGTGAATCACCCAGGAAGGATATGGACGATTTTGAGGCAGTTGTCACACATGTAACAGCTGATATAATACCCACTATTACATCTGTAACAGCTAGCTCTGGAGGGTCTATTTTTCCTAAGGCAGCAAATCCGAGTAAGGTTGGTACATATGTGATAGCTGACTCAGCTGTTAGCATTCAGAACTCCCCATACCCTCAACGATTAACTGAAACTGGGCTAGTCTCACAACCTGAATCTGAATTCCCTAGGGATTTGAAAATTGTTTATGTGTGAATTCTACTATTACAAGCTCTTAAAGAAGTTCCCATCTATGCTAAAATAGTGAGGGATCTATGTGTCAAACGACCTGGAAAGAAACCTAAAGACCCTGCTACTATCCATGTCATGGGAAAATTGTTCGACCTTATGATTGATCAACCTTTGCTAAATAAATATAATGACCCAAGGAACCCTATAGTGACTGTCCATATTGACAATCATCCCATAACCAATACTTTGATTGATCTAGGGGCAGCTATTAATGTCATGACTAAATACCTCTTCATCTCTCTTGGACTCCATGGACTTAGACCTACACCTATAGTGCTTGAATTAGCAGATAAGTCTTGTGTCAATCCCGAGGGAGTGATTGAATATGCGGTTATCACTGTGGCTTCTTGGAACTATCCCGCTAACTTTCTCATTTTACAAACCCAATCCAACCTAGGGGGTCAACCTTTAATCTTGGGAGAACGTGTCTAGCCACTACAGGCGCATATATCGGATGTAGGTCCAGATCTATGGTGATCTCATATGAACAGACCACTCAGAACCTGAAGCTTTGTCCCCCAACAAAACCTCATATGGATTTGAGTAGCCCCCGGTGGGACAAATTTTCACCTGAATCTGATCTTTCCCTACCTCTTCTCATGCTTGGAAAAGCACAATAATTTAAGGATGAAACATAGGATGATATCATTAATTATTTTATTGGTAATTCACTCCCTATTGCCTCCATTAGATATTTGGCAGAAGAAGGTGAGGAAGATGATGCAATTATTGAACATTTGAAAACAACTCCACTTACTATCAGCAATCCCGTTGAAATCGAACCTGGAAAATGTTTAAACATCAATCCTAACTTGATTGCTGAACAAAATAGATTGTTGATACAACTGTTACAAAAATACAAAAAGGCTTTTGCATGGGACTATACTGATATGATAGGAATCCATCCTGGCCTATGCACTCACCGCATTTACCTTAAAGAGGATTGTAAACTAGTTAGCCAACCTCAGCGCCAAATGAACCCCACACTTAAGGAGATAGTGAAAGAAGAATTGTAGAAACTCCTTAATGTTAATTTCATCTGCCCCATTTCTGACAGTCAGTGGGTGTCTCCGCTTGTCACAGTTCTGAAGAAGAATGGAAAATGGAGAGTCTGTGTTGACTATAGAGAATTTAACAAGGCCACTGAAAAGGATCATTTTCCTTTACCATTCATTGATTAGGTCTTGGACACTCTTTCTGGAAAAAAAATATTTTAATTTCTAGATGGATTTAGTGGCTATAATCAAATACAGATTGCCCCAAAATACCAAGACAAGACAACCTTTACTTGTCCATGGGGTAATTTTGCATAGAGAGTCCTTCCCTTTGGCCTATGTAATGCATCCACAACCTTTCAAAGGGAAATATTGGGTATTTTTTTGATCTTTTGAATGACTGTCTTGAAATATTTATGGATGATTTTACACCCTAAGGGGATGCGTTTGAGACAACATTAGCTAACATGGAAAAATTGTTGGAATGTTGTGAACAAACTAATGTTGCTCTGAGCATGGAAAAATGCCACATGATAATGACTGAGGGAATTGTGCTAGGGAATTTCATTTCAGCAGATGGAATCAAGGTAGATCCTGCAAAAATTGAGATAATCTCTAAAATCCTGACCCCTAAGACTCTGAAAGAGGTACGTATCTTTTTGGGACATGCAGGATACTATAGGAGATTTATATAGATTTTTTAAAAGATTTCATCTCCTCTATTTTCATTACTTATGAAAGATACGGAATTTGTGTGGATAGGGAAGTGTGAGCAAGCCTTTTTAAAGTTGAAGAAATGTGTAACAACAACACCTATTTTATGAGGACCAAACTGGGAATTTCTGTTTCATATTGCTACAGATGCATCTGACATGGCTGTGGGTGCTATTTTGGGGCAGTTGGAGGAGAAGAAACCTTATGCCATTTATTACATCAGCAATAACTTAACTCCAACATAACTCAACTACACTTTTATTGAGAAGGAATTCCTAGTAGTATTGCATGCTATCAACAATTTTGGCACTACATCACTGGGTATCAAGTATTTGTACACACTGACCATGCTGCAATTCAATTTTTAATGAATAAGCTTGTTACTAATGGTAGAGTTACATGATGGTTATTGTTGTTACAAGAATTAAATATTAATATTTTAGATAAACCCGGGAAAGATAATGTAGTTGTTGATTTCCTTTCTAGATTAACTATAAGTGATGACTACACTGCCACTGAGGATTATTTTACAGATGAATATTTTTTTTCCATCTATACTCACTCATCGTGGTATGCAGATATAGCTAATTACCTTGCTGCAAGAAAATTACCACACCAATTATCTTCCAAGGAAGAAGGAAGATTATACAACAAAGTTCTACCTACTCCTAGATAGAAGACAATCTCTATCACATCGAGCCAAATTTTCGGATTAGGCGATGTGTTAGAGAAGATGAAGTATTTGAGATCTTGAAGGCTTGTCATCAGGAACCCTGTGGAGGAGACTTCATGGAAAAGAGAACAGTACATAAAGTACTCTCAACAGAATACTACTGGCCAACTATATTCTAGGATGCCAAGGAGTTTGTGAAAGGATGTGATAGCTGTCAAAGGATGGGCCAGCCTCTAAAATCAGATGAGATGTCATTACAGCCTCAAATAGTAATAGAACCATTTGAGAAATGGGCCCTAGACTTTGTGGGGTCAATTAATCCTTCATCAAAGAAAAATTCATACATATTGGTCTGCACCGATTATGTCACAAAAGGGTTCGAAGCAAAGGCACTAACTAGAGCAACAGAGCAGGTTGTTTTAGACTTCCTGTTTCAAGATATTTTGTTCGCTTTGGGATACCTAGAGAGATAGTGACATATGGGGGGCATAAGTTCACATCTCATTTGATCAAGAAGGTGGTTGAAAAATATGGAATTCATCACATAATTACTACACCATATCACCCACAATAAAATGGTCAAGTAGAAAGAACCAATAAATTCATTGAGGGAATCTTAACAAAGATAGTAGCTAGCCACTGAAGAAAATGGGATGAGAAAATTCCAGAGGTACTGTGGGCTTACAGGACAACATGGAGGAATACTACAGGCTTCTCACCCTATGAACTGGTGTATGGTAAGAATCCATTATTCCCCATACAATTTGAAATAAATACATTAAGAACAACACTGCAGGTAGATCTGGATTTGAGTACAACACAGACTCAAAGATTGAACCAACTCAATGAGTTGGAAGAGAAACAACGAGATTCCATTCAATAGATAGAGATCATTCAGCAGAAAAGAGCCAGATGGCATAATGGGTTTATTAAGAAGAAAAAATTCTAGAAAGGAGATTGGGCTCTTTTATATGATTCAAGGTTCAAAGATTTCAAAGGCAAGCCTTGCACCAGATGACCAGGTCCTTATGAAGTGGATATTGTCTTTGATAATGGGACTATACAATTGATCACCATTGATAGTGCTAAAACATCATTATTGGTTAATGGGCACCATCTAAGGTTATATCATCAACCCACTTTGAAGGAATCATTTGTCAACATCGTCATAGACTATGATCTTCATGTTACGACAACAAGGGAACATTCTCCTATGCAACCTTAAAAACTAAAATTCTATTAAGTGCAGCAGTTTAAAACCACCTTTGTGGCAGCTTTTACAGAGGTTTAAAAAAAAAATGTAAAAAAACAAATAACAAAATAAAAATAAAAGAAAAAATAAATCTAACTATGAAAACCCCTTTTCTCCTGATTATTATGTTTTTTTGAGAATAATCTAAGGGTTGCCTTGGCTGTTACATATGTAACAGTCGACAACCACGAATACTGTTTTTTATGTTTCATTCCATAAACAATGATAATCGTGCCGACCAAACACAATAACATGAGCATTGCAAGAAAAACGCCGCCAATTCAAAGTCTTCCTCCACATCACCTTAGGTATGTCATTGAAAAGGTAAATGTTGTCATTGATGATTCAGTGATTAATTGGCAAAGTAATGATACTCATGTGACAGCCGTGGGCAGACGTCACCATTAAGGTGGGGGAGGGGATATGTCCTGAAATAATTGCAAAAAGCCGTAATCGTAAATATCTATGAAATATGCATGCACCTTATCAATAATAGAATTGCCAATGATGACTGACTCTGGTTAGAAACGAAATGTGTGTAATAAATCCCATTACTTTCCATAATGAGAAATTTATGTATATTAGTGTGAGGTATGATTTGGTAAATCTTTAAAATTCGTCACCTCCAATCAACTTCCTCGACTGAAACCTTGCATTCTCATTGTAAACTTGTTGACTGGGATAAGTAGAGATGACGAGAAGCAGCGAATTTAGAAACACAGTGATGTTACAGTGGGGTTGAACAACAAAGCAGCGAATTTAGAAACACAGTGATATTATAGTGGGGATGAATAGCAAGAAGTAAATTTAGAATCGAACAATAGAGATGTGTGGAGCAGTGGTCAAGCATGAGCTGTATTCTATGGATGCCTTGTAGAATTTTCTAGAAGCCTACCATATATTTAGAGATGCCGGATGGATTGATTTTTTCCAAAAGCTTGAAGGCTTAGATGAGGTGGTGGAAATTGAATTTACTCAGAACGTGAACAATAATCAAACCCGAGTAAGGGGCATGCATGTGGAGGTCACTGAAGAGGTAATTACCTGGGTAATATCATTACCAGTAGAGGGACGAAGGTGGTTTAACAGAAAAATCAATGACCCCTCCTTGAAATAAGACTTCCTAGTAGGGGAACAAAAACTGGAGAAGAAAGGGAGAGGAATTGATAGATTGTCACTTCCTCATCCTTGGGAAGATGTTTCCCTGGGCTTAATTAAATATATCACTTTTGAGGGAAGATCCATGATAGTGTTCAACTATCAATTTCCTCTACTTAATCACCTTCTGCGCCAGCAAAGAATTAATCTTCCATTCTATTTGTTGGGGAATATCAAGCATATGGCTGCAGCAGTACACCTAGAGGCATGTGTGACTAATCACGAACTCATTAAGATAATCGTGCTGGATGCCCTAGGCTAGCAAGGAAAACTTGGGAAGAATTCAAGTGAAAGAGGCTAAGGACAAATCGGAGGAAACAGACCACGACTTCAGGAGGAAGTCAGGCAGAGGTGGAAACCTAGACTCGACCTGTTGGAGTTAGGATTGGGAAAAATCCTATTGATGAACCAATTGGGGATAGAAGACCAAAAAAAAGAGTGAAATTCAACATACCTGAAGAACCTTTGCCTACGGTCGAAAAATAGACAAAAGCAAGAGTCCAAGAAGAAGAAAGGCAACCCTCCTCATCAAGTAACGATGAAACCAATGCCCTGTTTTTAGAACTCTAAAATATAAGAAAGGAGAATGGAGAATTAAAGCAGAAATTATCTGAGGAGAAGAAAATCCATATTTTGGTATGCATGACACGTTTTAAATACTTAACAATAGCGGGATACAAGGTCTGTAGAGAAAATATCAGCCCAATGGAAATAGAAATAGAAGAGCATGAGGTTGTTACATAAGAACCTGTTGATGATATTGTTGTTACACAAGAACCAACTGTTAAAGTAGAGCCTCCTCTAATAATTAACATAGAAGCCGATCCACAAGAGCATGTGGAGGCCACTCCTATTGTAGAAGAAACAAAAATGGACATAGAGGCTACTCTAGGTGGAAACAAAGGGGCTAACATAAAAGAACCCACCGAGGAGGCTGTTGTTACACAAGAACCAACAGTAGAGGTGGAACAACCCAATGTACCAGAGGCTGGTACACCCATTGTTGATGAAGATATTGAATGCAGGAGAACACCAGGTCCCATTTAGGGATGAATTTCTGAGAAAATATTGCTAATTTTTGAGTTACAAAACTAGAAATAGGAATCAATCTCCCTTCGGGAGGGGACTAGTTCACTAAAGGAACATTAGAGAGAAATAGACACTTTACATGAAATAAGGATGAAAGAAGAGTGGAATAAAGGATGGGAGAATTACAAGAAGAAGGAAGCTCTGAAGAAATAGGAAGAACAACTGCTATTGTTACAACAGCAGGTTCAGGACCTCACCTTAGACAAGAAAAAACTTCATGACCTCTCCCTCAATTTGCTGGGTTGTAGGCGAACTTCTCCATCCTATCATATTTTTCTATGGGAATGTTACTTCTTGTTTCAGATGAAAGCTATTATGGAGGATAGACTTTATTTATGTTCTTCCACTCGTACATTCTAGATGTTTTCCTTGCCTTCGGTTTTGATGAGAAAATATTACTGTGTGAGTTATTCTTACACAATCTTATTTGTGAACATGTGAGTATGCAGATGGTTGTGACAATATTCTCCTATATGGGGGATGTTAAATTGAGAGATTTTGTGTCCTTCATGAAGAATCATATTGAGTTGCATCTAGCCATTAAAACTATGGAGACTAATAAGGAGAATATGACATTATGGGTTCCGGCAGAACCAGGACGGGTTGCTGAGTTGAGACGAGAATTCAGGAGAATGCTGAGTACCCTTGGGATTAAAGAACTAGCTGCCACTTATAGAAGAAGGATTGTGAACTTCTGCCTCAATCAATTCTCAATGATGAAGAGATGAACTTTGAAAGAGTGCTTGAAACGCACAGAAGCCAACAATGTTGAGCTATTGAAGGGGGATCCATTCTCATTCCAGAATTTCATGGTGGATGTTGCACATGTACCAGCTTATGCATAGATTGTACAATCCCTTGGTGCTTTGTGGTTGGGATTGAGATTCAAGTTTCCTTTGATCTAACTGCCAATTGAGGATTACCAGATCAATTATGAATGGACCAAGTATGAGTCAGAATCTTGGGTATGATATTTTATGGAAAATCAGGGATATAGGTCTACAAACGAAGATACATCTGGTGCTTATGATTTGACTGAACTACACCAGAGATATTCCCGTGAGAGATGAGTTTGCATGAGGACATGCAAGTATTTCAATTGGGGGGAGATGTTGGGTGCTAGTTTTGTACACTTTTCCTACATTTGTTTTCCCTATTTTTCCTCTTAACTATAACCAATGGGAGTATATTTGCCTTTTTCTCCTACATTTCTACACTAACTTGTGTTGTTTCGCCTTATTTTTATTACTCTGACAATTCACCAATTATTATGATATAGCATACCTTTTTATGAATAATTGATGGTGAATGTTTGGAGAAGATCAATGGTATTTGTGTTGTCTTTTTAGGTCTCATTTATAGCACCAAAGATCCCGAGCACGAAATTCACAGGAGCAGTTAAGAGGGTGATGTTACAGCAAAGCGATGCTATTACACCTTGCTGTTACAGACCCACTGGCAAAATTTTGTTGCACTTTGTTGTTACAAACCTGCTGGCGAACTGCTGATACAGTTGTACCATTGACTGATCCCGTCAACACTTATTGTTGATCTGTCCTCTGGATGTTACACTACAACTGTGATTCTATTACAATAGTTGTAGAAGTTTTTTAGCATTGTATTTTTGGGATAACAACATAAGGGTGGTTTTGATTGTAATATTTTACTTTCTAGTCAAAACTTTATTAGGAAGTGGTTATAACTATATGTGTTCTATTTCGATCAGCATGAGAATCATAAGATTCTCATGACTGATCTATCCCTTAATTTCTGATGTAACCACTATATAGTTCTCGACCCTAGAGGTCAAAAGGTTAGCAGCGAAAAACATTATTTTGGCTCCTTAATTGTGTTCAGATTAATACAGATCATCCTATTATTGTTGTTACATGAGTTATTCAATTTAGTTTCCATTAAGTTCCTCCTTTACCTACGCCCTCCTAGGGAGGAAGGGCCCTCATTATTAGTAGGGATTGCAGTGATTGAAGTAGTTGTGTGTATGTAATTGTATTTCAGTTTGTGTATCAATAGAGTGTTGTTGCTGTTGTTCAGCTGTGAATATATCCGCTTCAATTTCATTACTTTGTATGTTGTTACACATATTATATTAGAGACACTAGCTGGTTACTTGTCATGTGGCGCACTAGAACATTTAATTGGAGTGTGATTCCAGTCTTGTAGATCTTTTTAATTCTGCAGGAGTGATTTACTTCTAGCATTTAATTGAACAACGATTTCTTTGTTTTGAAATTTCCTCTAGTTGGTGTATCGGCCGAGATAGTGCAACTGTCATTGGAGTAAATAAACGTCCCTAGATTGATAATTAATGTGTATTATTTATTCATTTAATAATGATTTATATAGTCCAACACCTATTCCTCAAATGTAGCGAGATGTCTAAAATTTCCTAGGTTTAGCTGGCTAATATAGGAGATTCATTAGGGACTTCAGAAAAGTGGCTTCACCATTAGTGGGTTTGTTGGCCAAAGAGTCTGAATTTTTTTTATCTATTATTTGTAAGGAGGATTTTTATAGCATCAAGGAAAAGTTAACCACTAGCACTATTCTTTGAGGTCCCAATTGGGATCTTTCGTTCCACATACATACAGATGCATTAGATAAAGTTGTGGGGGAATCCCTGAGGAAATTAGAAGACAAGTTACCCTATGCCATCTATTTCATTAGGAATAATATGTTCAAAGGTGAAATCTCCACTCCAATAATAAATTTAGGCACTACGTTACTATTTATCTGACTTTTGTACATACTAACCATGCAGTAATCAATTAATTAATGAATAAACCTAATGTCAATGATAGAATCATTAGATGGTTAATGTTACTGTAGTAGTTTGATTTCACAATTGGTGATAAACCAGGAAAGGAATATGTTTTTGTAGATTTCTTATCTAGACTATATTTATCTATATATGAGGAAGGAATGGTGGATAATAAAATTCTGGATGAACATCTATTCTCTATCTCAACACTCTCTCCTTGGTTTGTTGACATAGATAACTACTTGGTTGCTAATATGTTTCTTCGAAACCGTTCATCCAAAGAAAAGAGCATGATTATAAGGAAAAGTGTCCCTTTCACTTGGATTGGTGGAAATCTCTTCAAATTGGATCTGGATCAAATTCCCAGAAGATGTGTGAGGGAAGAGGAGGTCTTTGACATCATCTCCGCATGTTATGATGGTCCCTTTTGGGGTCATTTTTCTGCTAGGAGGACAACCTTCAAAGCTTTTCAAGCAGGCTATTATTGGCCTACCGTCCACCAGGATTCCAAGAGATACACTAGTAGATGTGATCAGTGTCAGAGTATGGGGAGTGTTACACCGATGGATGCCATGCCTTTACAACTTTAGGTGGCTTTAGATTCATTTGAAAATTGGGGCATCAACTTCATTGGATCCATTGATCCACCATATGGGCATAAGATATATATCATAATCTACACCGATTACTTGACCAAGTGGGCAGAAACAAGGGTTGTAAAGGCAACAACAAAAGAGAAGGTGGATGAGATTTTTAGAGATAATGTGTTCTAAAATTTTGGATACCCCAAAGAGGTAGTAAACGATAATGGGGTTCAATTTACATCTCATCTCATTGAGAACCTCATGAGGTTGCACAAGATAAATCACAATACTTTCGTTGCCTATCATCCTGAAGAAAATGTCCATGTGGAAGTGACAAACAGGGCCTTGGAGAACATCCTAACCAATCTTTTGAGGAGCAAAAAAAAATATTGGGAATATATATTGGTGGAGGCCACTTGGGCTTACAATACCACCTGGAAGACAACTACAAGGTTCACTCCATATGATCTATTTTATTGGAAGAATGCTTTGCTTTCCGTTGATTTTGAGCATAACACCCTTACGATTGTAGTTCAGTTGGACATGGACATCAAAAAGGCACAAAAAGAAAGTTTGCTTCAGCTGAATGGTTTGGATGAATTTAGAATGCAGACCTCCTTCACACAAAAGTGATCTAGCTCCAAATAAAAGTTTGGCATAACAAGCACACAAAAGAGAAGATATTTCAGGAAGGAGAATTGGATCTAATCTATGACTTCAGATTCAAGGAATTCAAGGGAAATTTAATTACTAGATGGCTATAATCTTATCAAGTGGAGAAATTCCATGAAAATGGGGTTTTTCAAATCCTAACCATAGATGAGTAAGGGATCCCTTTTCTTGTCAATGGTTACAGGCTAAAGATGCACAAGAAACCCCTATCTAAGGCTAAATTTATCAATACAATAAACATGGAGGTGAATTTAATTGGAAGCTCCATGGTTTCCAACGTCTCATATTCCTAGAAAAAGAGAAAAAAAATAAAATCAAGGGCATGGGTGAATTTTTTTCTAAGGAATCGAAGGCCAATGTAATATCCCAACCCCAATCTGCAGGTACCCCACTCTAAATAATGAACTTCTTGGAACATATGTACCGAAATGAGTTTGAAACCGGATCTCCTTATACGTTGGATCTAGGGTCTAGATCCAAAAGGAGAGAAAAAAAAATCAAAATAGGTGAGGTAAATAGACTCACACTACTCTTAGCCTAGCTAAAAAACACCTGGAAGAAACGGTCATAGCCTATGTGCAAATAAATCGTTTTCCAGAAATAAATAGAATTTTTCAGAGCACGAGCATGAGATTAATAATGAAGATCATATTTACATAAAACAGTGGCAATTCAGATCCACAATGAAGCCTTTACAGATATTTTCTAATGTAGAAGACAAAATAGAGAAAACTCCTCAAGAAAGAGGGTCGCAACATGTATCGACCGCAAAATATCTCGACAAAGTTATTATAAAAGCTACATTATTTGTACATTACATTCCGTATCTAGAGATTTATGTACAAAATATCAGATTCATTTGATCCGTACACTAGAAAATTTCTTTTACAAGATCTCTAGGGGTTTTGATCACATGCAATACAAGAGAGCAGATCCGAGATTAAAGTAGCATATTTGCGTATTATTCCGTAAATTTATGAAGATTTTTTACAACAGAAACATTATATCTATAAATAACAAGGATCAACAAGCTAGTCCATGGATCACCAAAGTGAAAGGAAAAGCCCAGCAATACCGTATCTCAAAAAGGGTCAAACACCGTAATTCCTCCTTTGAAATAACGCAACTCGGAAGGGAAAATGTGTTGTAGCCCTGGCTAATCGAGTTGGCTCAATGCCAAGATCTGAAATATCACCAAAGGTTCAAAACTCGTTTCCCATGACACAAGACTTTCCTGCATGAAAGAGGCCTGAAATGGCCTAGATCCGAGCTGCAAGATTCAGCTCCACTTGCCGGGCACTACAAGGACAACCAAAGCCTCCTCAAAAGGACCGCGTTAAAGTTGGAAGATGAGCTGGCCAAACGTTCGATAGTGGATGAGACTGCAGATTCTCCCCAAGAAATCCTCAATGGAAGAGGTGGGATTCCCCGCAGGAACACCCATGTTACAACACTATTTCCGCCTAAATAACAGAGAATGTATATGTTCAACAGACACTATACCGCCAAATGTGCAAACCACAACCCTTTCTATTTTCCTCCTCCTCCTCTTATAGGATGAAATCCTTCGTTAAACCCTAAATCATCTCAATGATTTAGCCGCATTCACAAGAGAAGCTTCCAACTAAAAACCGAGTTGTCCCTCTAGGAGATTCACTACATTCAGACAACACCGTTGATTTGGTCCCTGGTTGACTTGGTCAAATGCTCCGCCCCTTTCACACCCAAGTGTGCTTGCGTAAGTAGCCCGCATTTTTCCATGTTCACATGTGGCATTGATTTATTTTGTTGATTAAGGGTTTTATTGATCCTCCTTTTACGCTTTATTCATGAAACAAAATATTGAGACAAAATTGTATATTCCCAATAGCTTGGGCCACCTGGGAATATTACGTCCTCCTCCAAAATGTTGCTTGTCCTCAAGAAATAATAGTGAGTGCTTCAACACTTCTCCTTATCCATTGGTGACACCATCACAGATCAACATTTTATCATGAGCCAAGTGTTCACCAACCAAGCCCATGAACTGCTCCTCCAAAATCACTGTGAGATGTACAAAACCATCCTGTCATGATTCAAGAACTCAACAAACAAACATGGTTGGTCTTATACCGTTCTCTAAAAGCATGTAGCATGGTAGCATAGAGAAGCCTCTATCCCATGTGGCACACATAAAAATTTCATCCTCTCTCCATAAAATCCTGCTGTACCATAACTATATCATCCAAGTATAAATACAATGACACATATACGAACACACCTACATGAGGAGGGTCAATGTCCCACATAGGGTGCCAAGACACCGGTATCTCTCGCTGTACTCGCATCGTTATGGTAAGTACTTCCACCACTTAATTACCGCCACAAGCTATCTCACCATGGTTGAAAATAAAAGTGACATGTTTGGTGCCTTTGGGTAGCACCAATCATGGAAAGGAATTCCTTGCATAGCAGGGGAGTGGCCAAGTTCAAAATTGCAGTAAAGTATTTCAAAGTTTGCCATGAGATTCACATGGTACAACACTCCTTCTTTAAGAGCCATGGCCCCAAGAACAACATGGTGAAAGAATACATCAAATCAGAAAATAAATCTTGCATTACATGTTCAGATTTTTTTCACAATCAATGTTTCTTCTAAACATGGAATTGTGCACAAAGTTTTCTCCTTTTCAAGAGAAGGAAGAAATGACCTAAAATGACTCTTGAATTGAGTCCTTTGCTGCCCCAACTCCACATATTTTTCATTCTAGAAATGCTCATGTAGCTCCTCCTCCAAAGCCTTCTCACTCAAAATATCCTGCCCAGAAGAAAAGTTGAAGACCACAGTCATTGGTATTTAAATGACCCTTGAATACCTTCACATCCCTGAGATTGAGGTCAGTAATGCCTGTCACTGACCACAATGATATCCACTCTCTTTGGCCAAGATTGGATAACCCTCCACTATCATCAAGCATCATACAAGTGTAGAGATCCTTGGAGTAATCTACCAACAAGCCAGATTCCAATATAGATCTACACCCCCCAACAAGGACAAAGGCTGGAGTGATGCATCAATAAGATTGCCTACCATGTTGCTCATCTCCCTCTAAAA
Source organism: Pinus albicaulis (assembly GCA_034641835.2). Classification (NCBI taxonomy): domain Eukaryota; kingdom Viridiplantae; phylum Streptophyta; class Pinopsida; order Pinales; family Pinaceae; genus Pinus; species Pinus albicaulis. The sequence goes on along the minus strand of CM076584.1, from coordinate 1,676,239,029 downwards.
TATCTTATGCCAAAGGTACAAGTGTAGAGAAGGACATACCTCCCCTTTTCTCCTCCACCCGCACATAATCAAAAATAAAGGATGGTGGAGGTGTGATGAGAGAGGAAAATCTCCTCTTCGGTGCTGCTTGAGCCTTCCAAGACCGTAGTTATGGAAGCCCCTAATGCTACCTTCCTCGTGGACATGATTTCCTTTTCGGAGCATCAAGTGTAGTGAGATATCACCCACTAAAACCGAATTTGGTGGCTCGTGGTGGTTTTCCTCAGATGAGAATGTCCCTCAGTAAGAATCTCATGAATACGAGAGAAGGGACAGTGAGATGCTTAAGCCCACCGCGCAACCATCTATGTTTTCCGTGTGGTTGTTAGTGAGGGATAAGAATGCATTCCCATTATCATGTGAGGTGTACCACTCTTCTTGTCCACTCATTCCATTTCAAAGCCTCCCCAACTGGGCAGACTTTCTCCAATGTAATTAGCTATCGAACACCCAAAATAACATTGGTGTCTAGCATGTCAACTACAAAGAAGCATCCATCAAAGTGTAGGATCCCCATGGTGACTACAAGTCATGGGAACATAATTCATGCATTACATTGTTATCTCCCGGGACTAGAAACAAAAATCCCCCCAAAGGTACTGGCATGGCCCTCTTATACAATACAGACACTATGAAAGTTGTGGTGGCCCTCCGTCAACAAGAACATGCCCTCCCATCTGCGCATCGAAATCCGGCGAACCCTTAGGGTCAAGTACTTGTGGTGCTCCTCAAAGATGCAAGAGTTCCCTCCAATAGGGAGAAAAATATCCACCCCCATCTCCCGATGGTGATGGATCTCCCCAACATTGTCAACGCCGTGACCCTCTCCTTAGTTCATCTTCTTCTTCCTCCTCAACATCTAAGAAGACTTCTATGTAGTGTGCTTTTCCCAATGTTAATATTTATGTCCGTGTCATGATTCTGGCAAGTGAAACATAGCCTCTTATTCCTTATCTCCCTATGGACTTCAACATCAAGATGCTTTCAACAGCTCTCCTTGAAGGAGAGTTTTCTCTTCCTTCCCCCTTAGAAAGGTAAGAAGGCTTGTTCTCGGGAAAGTTGTCTTTTTCTTTGGTACAGCATCTTGAAGGTCTCTAGCCCTCTCAATGGCATCATGCAATGTGACAGGCTTGGTATATTTAACCAACCCATGCAAAGGTTCATCTAAGCCATCGATGAACATGTACACCTCCGTTCGTTAAGAGATTAGGAACCATAAACAATGGGTATAATCTCGGTAAACTCGTAGATATAAGATTCTCGCATTACCTCGATCATTTTAATTTGTGCTGCCTGCCACAGTGTTTGATCCTTTCTATCAAAACTCTTTCACTAGTATTCTAGTAAATTTAGAATAAAAATTACATCATGTTGCCCAATGTAGATAACTCTATGGAACCACCAACAGGTGTTTCACCTTCAAAGGGCAAGGTTGCAATCTTGATGGCTTCCATCTCGGTGAATTTTTCAATCAAATAGATATCCAAATTTTTCTACCCATGTCTTGGCGTAACTAGTGGATGACCCATCAAATCTCATAAAAATAATCTTCCCATAGAGTGATGTTGATCATGATTCTGGTGAATCCACCATCTTCTATACCGATGCCTTGTTCTTATTTTGTCCATGAGATGACAAAACTCTGAAAACTTAGGTGGTCCTTGAATCTCCGATTCGGGACTCATACTCTTCAAAATAGTCTTCAAGGGATTCTTTCTCAACAGCTCTTCATTCTCCACAGCCAAAAAAAGGCAGCATAGTAGAACGTTGTGAGCTTGTGGTCGGTTCATTGGTTCATCACTCCGTTGGTGAGACATGCTGCAGCTTTCCCTAGATGAGACCCTCAGAGACCTTTGAGCCATTCAGTCTCATCTCTTTTTTATCTCTTCATTAAGATACGGCATGATACCAAAAGAGTTCTCATAAACTCTCTTCTCCTTCTTTATCAATTCCATTTCTTCAAAGGGCTTTACCTTGTCTCGATCAATAGTGGTGCAATCAATTTCTGTGACTTCTATTTCGATACCTCTTTCTCCCTATTAACAAGATGATCATCTTCTTTCTAAAAGCATGTTTGCTTTGCTCTCTTCACTGAAAGTATAGGTTATGCCAAGAAAGAAGCTTTGATACCACTGTAATATCCCAAAATAGGAATTCATAGAAAAGCTTGCTGAAATAACACACTTGTTCAAAATATGTGCACTGAAATGAGTTTCGTAGCTCCTAGATCCCTTAGATCAGTGGATCTGGGGTCTTTATTCAAAAGGATAGAAAAAAAATTCTAACTAGGTGAGGTAAACAGACCTCCCACCACCTAGTCTAGCTAAAAAACACCCAAAGAAAGGGGCTGCAACTATGTGCAAGAAACTGCTTCAGAAATAATGTAGTTTTGAGAGCATGAGCAGGAGATTAATAATGAATATCTACTTGTATATAAACAACAAAAATTCAGATCCATAACAACTTTACAAGATACAATATTAGAATGTAGACAAAATAGAGAAAACTCTCTTAAGAAAGAGGTCGAAATAATATTTATCGACTAAAAATAGCTTGATAGTGTTATTACAAGAGTTTCGCAGTCACATATTACATTCCGTATCTAGAGAAAAGCTACATGTGTACAAAATATTAGATCCACTTAGATCCGTACACCAGAAAATCTCCTTTACAAGATCCCTAGGGGTTTTGATCAAAACATGCAACAGTAGAGCATCCCAGATTAAAGTAGCAGATCCTAAATATTATTCGGTAAACTTCGAAGATGTTTTACAATAGAAAAAGATCAAATCTATAAATAGCATGGATCAACAAGCCAATTTATGGATCACCAAAGTTAAAGGAAAAGCATGCGCACGGTAGATCTTCTCGAAAAAAGTGGTCAAAACACCCTACCCTCTCGCAAATATCGTAGTCTCCGGAAGGTAAACTGCGTCGAGTTTTGAAGCATCGAGTTGGCTCCAGTGCCAAGATCTGAAATATTAGCTCCGTGTTGCCTGCACCGCCTGGCGGGATATAGGACTATCTCAAGAAAGAGGCCCCAAATGACCTAGATCTCGAGTAGATCTAGCTCCACTTGCTGTTGGGCCTTACAAGGACAATCAAAGCCTCCAAAAGGATTCGTGTTGTATTTGGAAGATGAGCTCGAGAAATTTCTCACAGTAGATGAGATTAGAAAGACTTCCCAAGAAATCCTCACTGAAGAGGTGGGATTCCTGTGACAGGAACACCCAAGTGCTACAGCACTATTCTCACTAAAAACAGAGAATGGTATATGTATAAACACACTACTTAGAAATGTGCAAATCAATAAAATTCTTCCACCTCTGTCTTCCTCCCTCTTCTTACAGATGAAAGCCTTGTCAAACCCTAAACCATCTCAATGATTTAGCCGCATTCACATGAGAAGCTCTGAACTAAAAACCTAATCGTCCCTCTAGGAGACTCCACCGTATCTAGACAACGTTGTTGGGATTTGTCTCCGTTGACTTGGTCAAATGCTCCACTTCTTTCACACTTAAGTGTGCTTATGTAAGCAGCCCATATTTGTCCATGTTCACATGTGCATTGATTTATTTTTCTGATTAGGGGTTTTACTGATCCTCCTTTACAGCTTTTATTCATGAAACAAAGGACAGACAATTGTATATTCCCATTAGCCTGAGCTAATTGGGAATATTGGCTGTACCCAACCTCTGCTGAAAACCTCCAAGAGGCAACCTCGACAAAAATAAAAACAATAAAATATCCTTGGGTGAAAAACCCTTGATGCACCCATCACAGGATTGTGGGTGAAACCCGTCAACAGGCAGTGAGACCTTTTCTTCTTTAAAAGGGAAAAGGAAAGAAAATAAAAATAATGACATAACACCCATGCACCAACTCGCTATGTTTCTAGTTTGTTGATGAGGTGTACCTAGACAACATGAGAAAATTTTCTTCTCTCTATCTCTCTCTCCTTCACCACGATCCACTCCGCCCCAACTCCCAACATGCATTCATTCATCCATTTCTTCTCACTCACCGAGAAAAAAATTCACTTTTTTCCATGCTGTGTGCGTTGCTGCAGATTAAATCCCAGTTACCACAGTATTTTCATGACTACAGAACCCCTGTAATGCTACACGAAAGTCACCTGAGGATGAATAAGCTAACCCAAGGCCACCTAACCATCAAAGACACATGAAAAATATTTTTTATACATATTTCTACCATCCGTAAGCATCACTCTATCCCATGCATAAATATTCACTCATTAAACTCTTTATTTCACCAATGTGAGCTACTTTAGGTAAATCTTCACACAAGGATTATTCTCTCATATCCTCCTCCACCACACCACTTGTTGGGTGCCATTTTTGTACTTATTTCCTACATCTGTTTCCCTCATTTTTACCTTTCTAACCCCCAAACCTCGACTACTTTGCCTTTTTTCTCCATTCTTTTTTTATATCTTAAACAAAGAAGAGCTTTTTCTCCATATTTCAACATTTTTTTGTTTCATTAATTATTATGATGTGTTGCATTTTTGTACAATTAGGATGAATGCTAGAGGAATTTATTTGGTCTTTTTGTTTTCCGTTTGGATGTTATCTTAGCACAAGAGACCTAGAACATGAGGCTTACAAAATCAACAGTGTGTTGTTAACAGTGAGTTGTTACATTATGATGTTATTGCATGCACACATGCACCACTAATACAAACCTGCTGTTACAAATATTGATTATTGACATCATCAACTTCTAGATGTCAAACCTGTCTTCGCATTTTGTTACACCACAACTTTCTGTCTACCACAGTAGGAGTCATTACATATTACTTAGAATGAAAATTTACACATGTTTATGATTGTAACCATATTTTACCATACTTTTTTATTGTTGAAATTGTCATAACTACACGTATCTTATTTTGATCAAACATTAAACAATAAGATTCTCATGATCATAAACCGTTCCTCATTTTTCGAACATGTAACCATTATATAACCCAACCCTTGAGCTCGTGTTCATGAGAATAGTATCGCTTTTGGCTTTATAATTTCGTCACCATAATACAAATATACATAACGTTGATGTCGTTAAGGCGGTTGTTTGGTTTAATTTCCATTTAGTTTCCACCCTTAGTGTGCTCCATAGGGTGAAGCACTCTCCCTTAGCAAGGAATGCAGTGGCAAGTAGTTGTACTATATTTCTTATTTTCTTTGCGTATTGGTGGAGTTTTGATAAGTGTCGTCTCTCGTCGTAAGTGGTATCTCGCTCGCTTCTCGAGCACTATTATGTTGTTGTCACCTAATGGGATTAGAACACTACCTGGTAATTAATAGCACTATTACCATTTAACCGAGGCATGATTACATTCTTGTAGATTCTTTTTATTCATGCATGAGTGTTAAGTTTCAGTCAGTCTGATTCATAAATTATCTTTTCGATTTCGATTCTCCCTCGGTTTTATGTATCAACATAGACAATGCAACTGTCATTAAAATAAAATATGTCCATGACTGATAATTTATGTGCACCGTCTTAGCTATTTAATGGTGATCAACATGACAACATTTTGGCACCGTTTCTCGGGGATGGTAGTGAGATCAAATCAACCCAATTGTTTTTTGATGACAGGGTGTTCCCAGTCGGCTAATCGGGTGGTAAGACGAGAGGTAAGAACTTGCGCATTTCCTAACATAACGTGCTTCATTCACTATTTCTATGTTGTGTACCTCTAGAAGTGTGAGTTTTGGGTGTTTTTCTTCGTCGTTTCTTCATTCATATAGTTTTTGGCGTAAGACGAGAGGTAAGAACTTCGCACATCACTTCAACATACTTGGGTGGCTCACCACTATAAAAACCAAAGCACTTGTAGAAGGATTGATACACATAGGGTCCGTGTGTGTTAGTAGGACAATAGAGGAAACCAAAACACCCCCTAATTCATTCAAATACAAGAAATATGTGTCATAAAAGTAGCAGATGCATACTTGGGAAGAAAGACACGTCGAGATCTATTCTCAAAAGAAGAAAGGAACACCATTTACATAGAGATAATAGGAAGACAGACCAATACAACTGCTACTACATCAAAGCCTAAGGCATCGATACCTTCCTCTCGTTCGGGACTCATCAACCTTCAAACAACATATCCACTTCTGAAATCTAGACTCCAGATATGAAATAGAAGTGGAAATCCATTGATCAAAATCTAAAAATTGAAGGACAAGGGGAGACCAGTGAGGAGCATCAGGGGCCTAATGAATAGCATTTATTTGATCATCATTTGGATGTGGGTAGTGCAGTGAACAACTGGTCCTGGAACAACCTGATCCTTTATTTATTTTACAATCCCTTGCATATTTCGACATCAGTACGTCCCATCAGAAAGGATCAGCCATGGGGGACGAAAATACTAAAACAGATGGTGATGTTACTTTTTAATTCCTGATATTCGCAACATGGGATGAAGCTCTTATGAATACCATTCCTTTATCATCTCTACCATCCTTCCAAGGGATGGTTGTTGAATATCCTGATACCTTTATACACCGAGTCTTATGTGTTGGTAGTGGCTATGACTACACTTCGTACACCAAGAAGCTAAAATTGTTTCCACTACTCGAAAGGAACAACATTAAGATGGTTCATGAGACCTGGTGCCGTCGGTAATGATCCAAACTCGGAGTGACATGAAGTAGGCATTCTCTTGCGCATCAAGATTACTCGAACCAGGGGATTTAAGGAAGAAATCTTAGAATTACGCAGAAGGGGAAGAGGAGAGCTGAAGACTACATGGAATGATTCCATTATAATTTAAAAAGGTCAAGAGCTTGGTGATTAACCCCGCAAACTTGGAAGTAATATTTCTAAGAGGTATAAGAGATGATTTTTTGGAGCATTTGAATCTCTCGTGAAAAGGCATATCGCAGAATCACTTGAAGAAATACCGAAGCTCTGTCAGGAGTTCAACAGGGACTTACCAAGGGAAGAAGTTTGCTCCTAGACACTTCAATTCAACATAGAAGTATTGTCGAAAGAATTGGAAGATTTTCACCTATAACCTTCTACATGAAAACATGGAAAACTAGATGCACTTGTGAAGAAGCAGGAAGCTCTGACTTGTATGCCATAGTACCAATATTTTGCAAACACCTCAGAAGACCATAGCATTGCCATAATTTATTATCCTTCTTAGCTTGTCAGGGACTTTTTTTGTATGGTTGTAGCTATAAAAATACCCAATCTCCTACATGAAAAACTTTCTCGCTGCGATGTTGATTTTTCCGTTGTTTCATTCGATTTTGTGCCAAATTCAAAGTTATCCTTTAAGATTTGGAGAACTTTCGCCGATGCTTGATGTGATCTTCCACCCGTTTGAACCTTCGAATTTTCCCTTAAATATGATGTGATGTATGGTGGATGATATCCATAAAGTGCCATAAATGGGGTCATTTTTTGTCATAGCATGGAAGGGAAGTGTTATACCACCATTCGCCGAGAGGTAATCACTTCGACTCATTGTGTTTGTTTATCGTATACAAAACAACAAAGATATCCTTCAAACATTTATTTACTATCTTTGGGTTGACCATCGTATTGAGGATGATAAGATGAGCTATGAGCCGATTGAGTACCTAAACAAGAAAATAACTTCGTCCAAAAAAATTTCTAGTAAAAATGATCTTCACACTAAGCAATAAACTTTTGGGCTTCCATGTAGCTTTTGAATTATGTCCATAAATGTATAAATCGTACTTGCTTTAAATAAATGAGATAATGCGTAAAAGTGTGCATACTTGGTAAGTCTATCAACTACCACCATGATGACACTTTTCCTTCTGGACTTAGGTAAACTCAGGATAAAATCCATTGAAATCTCCCTCCCACCACCCCGAATGACAAAGGTCAGAAGTCCCGAGGTCTTAATTGTCTCAACTTTATTCTGGCCGGAAAACCAAACATTCAAGCACACAAATCAATATCGTATTTAAGGCCATCCCAACAAAATTATTTCTTCACCGTGGTAAGTTTCTAAAAAATCTGAGTGTCCTCCTAAAGGAGAAGTGCAAGGCAATCTAAGAATATTTTTTGTTTGGGCTTGGGAATTTCATAAACATATAAACAATATTTGTACCATAAGGAATCATTTTTCCAACTAAATGTATTAGATGTACTAGGATATTGGCCGCAACTCTTTGAATGAGTGTCCATACATCTTTGTCCTTCTTCCATTCATCTCTCTTGCTTCAAGTATCCAACTGTCAGATAATAGAAAATGGCACAAAGCAATGCTTCCACCTCTTTCATTCTTTCTTGAGAGTGCATCTCGCAACAACATTAAGCTTCTTTTGTGTAGATTATTTCAAAGTCATAACCCAACATCTTTGTGACCATTTTTGCCGTTTTCCGAAGATAATCTTTGTTCCAAAAAGTGTTTAAGACTATCATGACCGCTTACCTTGAAGTGTCTTTCCATTAGGTAAGTTTGCCATTTTCTTAGTGCATGCAATATTGCTAACATTTCCTTCTCATAAATAGGTTTTTTAAATACTTTTCGATTGGACGACTTTCGAAAGAAATGGGTCTTTCCTCCTCGCATTAGAACAACACCAATTCCATTTCCCCGAGGCATCACATTCCACAATAAAGGTTTTTTAAGTCCTGGGCGTAGCTAAGATCGGTGCTCGACAAATTGCCTTCCTTATGTTCAAAGGCCTTAGTTGCTTCGTGAGTCCACAGTACCAATAATGTTGTCATAGGTGCCGCCATATTCTCCTGTACACTTAAAAACTTCATATAATACCTGTTAACCTTTATAGGAAATCCTCACAACTTCTTAGGTTGTGACCTTCTATCTTTAATGGCTTTAATTTTGTTAGGATCTACTCTTAACACTCCCTCATGAGATACAACATAACCTAGATATTCCACCTCTTGTACCCCAAAGAAACATTTGGATGTTTTTTGCATATAATTGTTTTCCCGCAATAGTTTGAGCACCCTTTCAACATGTTCAACATGATCCTTCCAAGACCCGATGTAGATTAGTATATCATCAAAAAATACTAACACAAATTTTTCTAAGGAAGGGTTTGAAAATAATTCATCAAACTATTGAAAATGTAGAAGGTGTATCAAGGCCAAAAGGCAATATTACAAAAATTCATAATGAACCCCCATGAGTTTGAAATGCTATTTTTGGAATATCTTTAGTCTTTATTCTAATTCCGATGATATCCTAACGAAGATCCAATCAGAACAAATTGCTCCATGTAATTCATCCAATAACCATCAATCACAGAATGGGAAATTTACCTTTAATGTCGAGCTTATTGGAGATCCCTATAATCCTGGACACATTCGCCATGATCCATCCTTCTTGTGTACCAACAGATTGCTGGTGACATAGAAAATCCCTGACTAGGTTGAATTATACCCGCCTCTAACATTTCGCAATCACACGTTCAATTTCGCTCTTTGGACATAAGGATATCTATAAGGCCCCGATGTTTGGAGGAACACTTCCGGAATTAAATGAATAGCATGATCATGATCGTTTAATAGTGGGAGTCCTTTGGGAGTTTCAAACACCTTTTGGAATGATTGTCCAAGACTTGTTGGAGATCCGTAGAGAAGTGATGATTTGATGTTGGAACTTCAGTGAGCATAATTATGCAAATTACGCCTTTGTTTTTCTTTCTTTAGAAGATTTTTCATGACATTAGAGCTTATTATCCCTTCCGTGCTTCCCCGCAATACCCCGTAATTTGACTTCCTTTCCTTCTAAAAATTTCAAGAAAAGTTCTTTAAAAAATTGGAAAGCTACCGTCCCCAAAGATTGTAACCATCAGATTCCCAAGACAACACTGACCTCCTAGTAATGGAAATCATCGGACTAGTCAACACATATTCCCCCATGGCTAGCCTGGACATTAGATGAATTTTCTCAAGAGGCATCTATATAGTTCTCCACTTGCAACCATCACTTCTAATATTCAGTGCTGAAATAGGAACAATTTAATTCCCTTGGCTACCTTACAATGAATAAAATTATGTTACCCGAATCAATCAACACTATTACATTTTTTCTTCTTCATATGCCTTTCTATCTTGAGAGTTTGAGAGTGATAATTCCTACTAGTATTACACGATATGGCTCTGACCATTTCTTACTCTTATAGGCCCTGCTCGGTGTATATCCTCTTCTTGTTCATTTTCTTCTTCCTCTTCACAATCTATGTAAAATAATTTCTTCCTCAAACATACCTCTATGACCTTTCGTGTATTTTCTATCACAACTATAGCAAAGCCCTTTTGTTTCTTTTTTCTTCCAATTTTTGTGGTGTCAACCTTATAGGTTGTAATGTAGTGTGTAGCAACACTTCTTCTTTATAGAATTGAGTGGTAGACTTCCTCGTCACCATAATTTTACATTCAAATTTTCTTGCCAACTCGAATGCCTTCTCCAATGAATTGTGTTCCAAAACACGAACTTCATGTTGGATGTTATCCTTTAAAGTTCCCATGAAGAGGTCAATCCTATGTTCTCCGGAATATCAGCTTTACCCTTATATTCAATTTTTGGAAGTTCTCAATGTGTCGCCCTACCAAATCCTTTTGTTTGAGATTTCTATCAATTGGCTAAAGAAGGTGTTTCTCTTTGTATCCCCATACATTGCCATTTCCTCCATAAAAATTGGACCAAGGACAATTTTTTTATGATAAAAGCTATCGATACGCATACAAATGTATTTTGTTCTAAATGTAAAGTTGCAATGCGTACTCTTTATGTGTTTTGCACGTTATGGAGATCAAAATATTGATCCATCCGTAGTATCCATGTTAACGCATCCTTTCCATCGAAATTTCCTCATCTCCATTTTTGGAATATGGTGGTTTTTCTCCTTGCCCAACATTAGAGTTTAAGAAACTACGTACTAATATTTATTTTGTTCTCATCATGAGTTTATTCTACTATCTTTTCACCATTATGAAACATTTTCGTATTAACTTTGTCAAACCTTCGGTATATCTTTAGATCATTATTCATGTTTTCCATGTTGTATTTCATGTCATCCATCTTAGCTTCCATGTTGGCTTCCATGCCATCCATCTTAGCTCTACGCATTTCTTCAAAACTTCATTTCATTTTGCATTATTTTTTATGAGAGCGAAATTTGGTGCACTTCCTCTTGTAATTTTGATAACATCATGTTGCAATTCTTCATCTTCATGAGTCATAGCAGCCTTCTCGAAGGCTTAATGGGTGTTGAATTATTTTTACAGGGCATATTTTATAACCACACACCGATATATATTCTACAATATGCCCTTGGAATCAATCAAATTAATTTTTCAAAACAAGACTTATGCATCTTGAAAAACAATACACACCTTTTTCTTACTTTGAGGAGCTCGATATTGAAATTGGATTATCTCTCCGTTATTGTAGCACTTCAATATTTGAACACTTCCGTATTGACGTAGCCCTCCTCGACCCTATTTCTAATGCCAAAGTTTTGACCCGATTTGGATTCTCCAAGACAAAGTTGTGTCCAATCCTCCCACAATGACCTAATTATGGATCGGTTCAAGAGAGCGAATCCTGTACAACTTTCTCCACGTGTCAACGTTTCCATCCTTCGCCTTGAAATTTATAGCCAAGAAACTAAATTTTTGTGTTATTGCCACCACTTTTATGGCACTCAATCCGATGCTCAAAGAGAGTTATGAATCTTTTTCCCCACGATCACCTCTTTGAGATGAAATTAGGAGCCCGAAAAGCACTACCTTCCACAGATCATATCTCTCGAAAATATTGTGAACTAAGCTCTGAAAGTTTTTGACAAGTTTCGTGATTTCGTTCTTGTAACTTAAAAATTTCTGGGATTCTGAACCTTTGTAGAAAAAAAAGTTATAGCGCAAATGCCACGATGACCTGCCAGGGAGCTTGAAAAAAGACCCAATCTCCATGTATTATATCTCCGAAAAATTATGTAAAACAAGATCTAAAATTTTTAGAAGATCTTCTTTAGATTTCTGTTTTTCACCCTAAAAAATTTCAGCTTCTGAAACTTCGTAGAAAAAGTTATAGCGAACATTCCATGATGACCCGTTTCAAGCAACAAACCATAGAATCCAAAGCTCGATACCAAATGTTGTGTAAATCTGTACTCTCCAAAAATAGAAGAAAGGAGATATCAACGCGTTAGAAATAAGCCACAACCTCCAATACATTACATGAATGAAAATTCTTGGATGATACAATTTACAAAACCTCCTTTTCTATATAGGAGTCCATGGGGCCATAATGTAATCCTAGTGGGCCACAATGCAATCCTAGCCACCTAATAATAATTTAAGGGCACAATAGTAAAAAAATGGGGGTTACAAGGGTACAATAATAACAATAAGGGGGTTACACTAACAACAATAAGGGACTATTCTAGTAATATAGGGACCTAACACAGATAATGTAAATATTGAACATTTGAAAACTACTCCGTATACTAACAACGGTCTTGTTGAAATTGAAATAGGGAAATATTTAAACATTAATCCTAACTTGATTGCTAAATAGAACATACTGTTTATATAGTTGTTACAAAAATATAAAAAGGAATTTTCATGGGACTATACTGATATGAAAGGAATCTATCTTGGCCTATGCACTCACCGCATTTACCTTAAGGAGGGTTGCAAACCAGTTAGACAACCGCAACTCCGAATGAATATCACACTTAAGGAGATAGTGAAAGAGGAATTACAGAAACTCCTTAATGCTAATTTCATCTACCCCATTTTTAAATTCAGTGGGTATCTCTGCTTGTCATTGTTTTGAAAAAGAAATCTGCAAGTGGAGAGTCCGTGTAGATTAGTAAGGAGCTTAACAAGGCCACCCAAAAGGACCATTTCCCTCACTACTTGTCGACTGTGTCCCGGATACTCTCTAGGAATTTTTTCATTCTCGAACGAGTTCGGAAGGCTATAATCAAATACATATTTCCTAGGAAGACCAATAAAAGACAATCTTTACCTGCCCATGGGGTACCTTTGCATACAGAGTCCTTCCTTCTGGCCTCTGCAATGCACCAAATTTTCAAAGGTAAATATTGGATATCTTTTCGTATCCCTTGAATGAATCTCTCAAAATATTCATGGATTACTTTACACCCTATGAGGATGCCTTTGAAACAACATTAGTTAATTTGGAAAAGGTGTTGTAATGTTGTGTACAAACAAATGTTTCTTTGAGCATGAAGAAGTGCCACATGATGATGATTGAGGATTAGCCATTATTTTATTTAAGATGGGATCAAGGTAGATATTTCAAAAATGAGGTAATATCGACAATCCCAAGTCCTGCAAAACTCAAAAAATAGGCATGTAGATTTCCGGGACATGCAAGGTACTATAGAGACGATAGAAAACTTTTCAAAGACTTACTCTCTATTTTCTTTTTATCATGAAAGATGTGGAATTTGTGACAGAAGGTCACAGTTTTGAAGTTAAAGAACTCAGTGTAATAACAACACCGCCTTTTGCAAGGACCAAACCGAGACCTGCCATTCCATATCGCTATCGATGCATTCGAATACAAACGTGGGTGTTGTTTTGGGGAAGTTGGAGGAAAAGAAACCTTACGTCATTTGTTACATAATCAAGAATTTAAATCCAACTGAGCTCAACTACACAGTGACCAAGAAGGAATTCTTAGAATTAGTGCATGCTATCAATAAATTTCAGCACTACATCACTGGGTATCAAGTATTTATACACATTGATGACGCTGCAATTTGATTTTTAATGAATAAACCTGTTACCAATGGTAGAGTCACATGATGGTTATTGTTGTTACATGAATTTGATATCATTGTTTTAGATAAACCTGAAAAGATAATGTGGTTGTTGGTTTTCTTTCTAGATTAACTATAGGTGGGAACTGCACCCCTACTGAGGATTCTTTTCTATATGAATATCTTTTTTCCATACCTACTCACTCACCATGGTATGCAGATATATCCAACTATATTTTTATAGGAAAATTTCTACACCATTTATCTTCCAGAGAAAAAAGGAAGATCATATAGCAGAGTGATACTTACTCTTGGATATCGGGCAATCTCTATCACATCATACCAAACTTTCAAATTCGGCATTGTGTTAGAGAAGATGAGGTTTTTGATCTCTTGAAAGATTTTCATGAGAACTCAGGGAGGGAATCATGACAAGAGGATGTAAGGTAGACAACTAATCTCAAATGGGTACTACTGGCCAACTATATTCCACGATGCCAATAAGTTTTTGAAGGGATGTGATAGCTGCAAAAGGATGGGCCAGCCTCTTCAATCAGATGAGATGTCGTTACAACCTCAAATAGTGATAAAGCCATTTAAGAAATGGGCCCTGGATTTTTTAGAGCCAATTAATCCTTCATCACAAAAAAGATCATACATATTGGTTTATACTGACCACGTCGCAAAGTGGGTTGAATCGAAGGCACTAACTAGAGCTACAAAGTAGGTTGTTTCAGACTTCCTATTCGAAGATATTTTTATTCGCTTCGGGATACCCAGGGAGATAGTGACAAATGGGTGGGCTCAGTTTACATCTCATTTGATCTAGAAACTGGTTGAGAAGTATGGAATTCATCATAGAATTGCTTCACCTTATCACCCACAATCAAATACCTGTGGAGAGCACCAACGAATTTATTGAGGGGAATTTTGGACAAAGATAGTAGCCGCCCACCGAAGAAATTGGGTCGAAAAATTCTGCAGGTACTGTGGGCTTACAGAACAACATGGAGGAATACTACAGGCTTCTCACCATATGAATTGGTGTACGGTAAGAATCATTTATTCCCCATAGATTTCGAAATAAAAAAATTGAGAACAACACTACAGGTAAATATGGATTTGAGCACAACGCAAAGACAAAGATTGAATCAAATCAATGAGTTGGAAGAGAAATGGTTGGCTTCCATTCAGAAGACAGAGATCATTCAGCAGCAAAGAGATAGATGGCATGCCAGTTTCATTAAGAAGAAGAAATTTTAGAAAGGAGATCATGCTCTCTTGTATGATTCAAGATTCAAGGATTTCAAAGGCAAGCTCTACACCATATGGTTAGGTCCTTATGAGTTAGACATGGTATTTTACAATGGGACTGTACAATTGGTTACCATTGATAGTGCTAAGACACTATTACTAGTTAGTGGGCACCATATGAAGTTATATCAGCAACGTGCTTTGAAGGAATACCTGTTAACATTGTTGTAACTGATTTTATGTTACAACAACAGGGGAATGCTACTCAGCAAATTTCAGAATTTGTAACTGTGCAGTAAGGTAATAGCCGGAAACCACTCTTATGTATATTGTTACACATGTTTAATAATAATAATAATAAACATTTTATTAGAAAACCTCTTTTTGGGCCGCAACAGACAATTTGTAATAGTTGAAACCCACTGCATATGCGCTTGTTACACCTAGTTTTTTCCTTTTTCAAAACATTATCTTTCCTTCTCACATATTTTCACAAGATGATGTTACCCATTTCTTTTTTCTCGTATCTATTTTTCCCACTCATGAACGTTTGCAAAGGATAGCGTAATTTTTGTCTCGATGAACATATATGTAACAATCGAAAACCATGAATAAGAGCCTATCTCATTGCCATCCCGATATGTAGCAACAATTACAACAACAAGTGTGAACGTCATGATCACCGAAAGTACTTTTACGCTCTATCACATTAAATCCCTCCTTCACATCATCTCAGGCACTTCATTTGAAAAGGTAACATCATCATTTAATAATTTGATGATTAATGGCAAGTTATGACATTCCTTTGACGAATGTGGGCGACCGTCACTATCAAAGTTGGGGGGGAATAATCTCGTAATCATTGCAATAAATCCATAGCCTTGAAATCATTATTAATCTCCGCATGCATCAAATTAAATGAAGACGATAACCAATTATGACCAACCGACTAGAAAAGGGATTTATACACAAAGCTCACCATTTTCCACACCAGACAATAAATGTACAAATGTGCGAAGTATGAATCGTTAATTTGAAAATCTTGTCACCTCTCATCACCGACCTTAGTCAAGTCTTGTATCCTGGCTTAATTTCAATCCGTGATAAGAAGAACAGTAGTGTTGTGAGATACAAAGTAGTGCAGCAATATCATGATTGGTCGAGCCATGAGTGACTTAGTGTAATAGTAATGTGGGAGGATCACCGTGAGACATGATCCGAACTCCATCGAGGCTCATGTAGACGGTTCGTAAGCTAATAGGTATTCGTGCACACCTGTGGCTCAAATAATTATACATGGGAAGGCTCCTGACAGAAGGAAATTGCAATTGAATTTGCTAAGAACTTAAAGACCACTGCATCCAAGTCGTGGTCTAGGAATTGAAGTGACAAAAGAAGTGGTTTCCCATGAACACATTTTTCGTCGAAGGAAAAGATGGTTTAACAGAAACTTAATGACTCTCTTTGAAGGAGACTTTTCTTCAAGGAGAGTGAAAAGTCGGAAATAAGGGAAGAGGGGTTGATATATTATCCCTTCCCCAACCATGGGCAGATGTCACCCTAGGTCTGAGAAAGTACATTACTTGCAAGGGAAAATCCAAAATCGTCTTCAATTATCACTTCCCTTTAATAAATCATCTTTGGCACTGACATAAAATCAACCTCCCATATTTCCTATTGGGAAATATTAAGCATATAGTCAAAAGGCGAAGCCAGAGTATATCCCCGATGCCTATGTGACCAAACCATCGACTTATCAAATTGATTGCGTTGGATGCCCTAAGTCAAAAAGGAAGCAGATGGGAAGAGTTTAAATGGAAAAGGCCTAGGATGAGCTAGAGAAAAAAGGCTGGGACTTCGGAAGGAAGTGATGCAGATGCTGAAGTCCAAATGTGGCTCGTCAAGGTCAAAATTGGAAAAGAATGAAAATCCGATTGGAGACAGATGACCAAAACATAGGGTGAGACTTAGCTTGCCAATGTAACCATCACCCACAACTGAGAAGCATAAAGAAGCAGAAGGATCAGAAGAAGGGAAAGAGCCGTCCTCATCAGGTAAGGAAAAAACTCATGTTCTTCTTTCAAAAATTGAAATTTTAAGAAAATAAAATGAACAATTAAAGAAAAGATTAGCTGGGGGAAGGAAATTTTAGGATCTGCATGCACAAAATGTTCTTAGGGATTAAAACGAGAGGGGTATAGGGTTTGTCGAGAAGTCACCCCGCTCATCGGAGACACAAACGGAATTTTGGGAGGCTATCCCACAAGAACCTCACAAGGATATCACGACATACAAGAAGTAGTGAGCACAAAGAGAGCCTCCCATAGTAATCGACGTGGAAGATGATACAAAAGAACCTTCCCGTGGAGGTTGTCGTTGTTAAGGTACATTTTGGCGGGCATAAAGGCGCTATCTCTAGGGAAAAAAATAAAGTGGATGATACACAAGAACCTATTGATGATGTTATTGTTACACAAGAACCAGCAGTAGAGGTGGATCAAAACCACCCAAGAGAGGTTTTTACACGCACCATTGATATTGAATGCAGAGGAACATCAGGTCACATTGTGGGATGGGGTTTCGAGAAAATTTTATTGATTTCTGAGTTGCAGAAATGGAAAGAGGAGGCAATCTCCCTTCGAGAGGGGGTGATCTCATTGAAAGAACATCAAAAGGAAATAAGTGCCTTAAAGGAGAAATGGATGAAGGAATAGTTGAATAAGGGTTGGGAAGAATGGAAGAAGAAGGAAGTTGTAAAGAAATGTATGAACAACAGTTGAAAAGGCGGCCATGTTCAGATTCAATCGTGAAGCAAGGAAAAGCTCTATGAGCTTTCCCCTCAATTTTTTGGGATGCGGTGCGACCTTTCCCCATCCTACCCCATTTCCCATGGGAACGCTATTATCTATTTCAAATAAATCCATTACGGAAAGTAGGCCTATAAGGGCACTTACCCACACCATTTTAGATGTCTTTCGTGCTCTTATTTTGATGAACAATTGCAGTAAGCTATTTTTGCACAACATCATTTGTGAACAGGCTAGTATGGAAATTGTAGCAATTTTATTCTCATACATGGGGGATTTGTAGTTACGAGTCTTCGTGTCATTTATGAGGAATAATATTGAGTGGCATCCGTCCACAAAATATATGGATGCTAATGAAGAAAATACAACATTATGGATCCAAGGCAATAAGCGATGATCACAGAATTAAGGTGGGAATTTAGAACACTCGAGAAATCAGATATGGAACCTAATGCCTACTACAGAAGAAGGATTGTAGATTTTTCCTTAATCATTTTTCACAATGAGGAGCGAGTGCTTGCGTGATGTCCGGGCGGCACATAAGCGTAGTGTCGGGTTTTTTTAAAGAGATCCATTTACATTTCAGAATTTTGTAGTTGTTGTTACACATGTACCAGCATATGCCCAGGTAATAAAGACTCTTGGTGCTTCCTGGATTGGGCTAAGATTTAAATTCCCTTTGATATGGATACCAGTAGATGAATACCAAGATCATTATGAACTGACCAAATAAAAAGAAGAGTCTTGGACACGACAGTTTATGGATACTCAAGGGTATAGGTTTCCAAATGAAAACATAGCCAGTTCCTATGACTTCACTTGCCTGCACAGGAGATATTATCAAGGAAGATGAAATTTTTGCATGAGGACATGTAAGTTTTTTAGTTGGGGGGAGATTTTGGGTGCCATTTTTGTACTTATTTCCTACATCTTCTTGCCTCATTTTTACCTTCTAACCCTAAACCTTGGGGATATCTTTTCTTTTTTCCATTATTTTCTATCTTAAATAGCACCTTTTTTCCATATTTCATTATCTTTTCATTATTTTAATAATTATGATGTGTTGTTTCCTTTTTGTGGCTAACTGGGATGAATGTTGGAGGAAGTTCTTTGGTCTTTTGTTGTCCTTCCAGATGTTATTCTTAGCACAAGAGACCTAGAACATGAAGCATACGTAAGAAATTGAAAGTGTAAGCACACAGCTATGTTACACTATGATGTTGTTACATCACTTGGGCATAGCCACAGCATCCGCTGTTACAAAAATTTACAACAGATTAAGTTGGGATCGGGATATCGTCAACTTCCGGATGTCGACCTATCCTCAAATGTTGGTACACTACAGCTATCGCTTTCCATGAAAAATATAGGAGTCATTACATATTATATTTTAGAATGAAAAATTTAGGCAGATTTTACTGTAATCAATATTTTCCCAGTCATAATTTTTATTAAGGGAATTTGTTGTAACTATATGTATCTTATTTTGATCAAAGATGAGAATCGTAAGATTCTCATGACTGATTCGTTCCTCATTTTTCTAAACAAGTAACCATTATATAACTCTCGACCCTTGAGGTCAGGGGTTCATGGAGAATATTATTTCCTTTTGGCTCTGTAATTTTGGTCACCATAATACAAATATATCACATTGTTGTTGATACATGTGTTGTCTGGTTTAATTTCCATTTAGTTTCCATCTCTTTTTTCACCCTGCTAGGGAGGAAGGGCTCTCCTCTTTAGCAGGGACTGTGGTGGTAAGTAGTTGTACTATATTTGTTATTTTCTTTTCATATTGGTGGAGTGATGTTGTTGTTGTTCTGGCTATAAGCAGACTGGCCGCTGCATACTTTATGTTTTTACACGTATGTATTGTGTGTCACCCATTGGTGTACTTGTGTGGGCACACTAGGTATTGCTTAATCGAGGAACGATTACATTCGCATATTTTTTATATTGCTGAATGAGTGTTAAGTTTGGCTAATTGATTCAGCAAAATTCCTCTTTATTTTGATTCGCCTATGGTTTGATGTATCGCCACGTACAAGGTAATTTTCATTGAAATAAAAGACATCCCCGGATTGACACTTCCATGTGCACCATTTACCGCCTAGGCTGGTGTTGATTAATGCAGTCCAACACCACTCCATTCAATTCCTAAAACCACTCATAGCATCCTTACACCCTTTTTCTTCCTTTCCCAAGAAATTTGAGCTCCAAAACTACAACAAGGGTACTGCTAAATGAATATGATTAGTTCCTGTAGCAAATCTGTGCATGCAACCAAGACATCGTAAAAGGCATGAGATGAATGATGAAGTATGGTCCTAAAGATCACCAAAGGACTCCATAAGGGAAGCTAAAACATCCTATGGTATCCATGAGGTACTTGCAGAAGAATCTGTAAGAAAATACAATAAGCACCTCACTCAAAAAATGAATTAAAAAATAAAATAAAAAATAAAACAAATCACTTGTGAAAATCACAGTGCTCCATATCCCCGCATCAAAGGATCGTTCCACTCGTCAGCAATCAAGTAGTCTCAGGTATGGATCCCTCACCCTCTCACTATGCATCATCTGACTAAATGAGTAAATGTCAATAAAAGAGACTTTAATAGGAAAAAAGGTGTTATGTTGACTTGGCCACCCTCGAATAGTTAAAGTGAAAAGTTGGTAGATTTTGCATGCCACATGGACTTGTCACATCAGGTAGGAGAGGGATAGTAAGAAGTGAGAGATAATTATGAGGTAGAAGGGAATTATTGGCTTGAGTGGGACCAATGGTCCAAGTGAGGAAACCTCATGCCAAATCCACATAACCATTAACCTCCAAGCTCGCTTGATTTAGAATATAAAGTGTACTTTGGCTCATTAACCCTCATTATATTGTGCATTTTGAGAGCCGTTAGAGCAGGAAAAAGATAAGAGACACTGAGGAGCTTCGATCCATGGTCAAGCTTTGCATGTAGCCCGTGCTACAAGAGTCCGGCATCGCTACACACACTAGTAAAAATGGCTAATTTGTTACTAAAAAAGCGACTAAAATTTGCATATAAACGACTATTTTTTCAAATGCATATGACCAATAGTAGCCAATTTACGTATCTTTTGTTAAACGCGAACAACTTTTGGTCGTTTTTAGCTTAGTCATTAATTGGTTATCTCAATTTTGTCATTCAGTTGTATATTTGGTCATTGATTTGGTCATTGATTTAGTCATCGATTTGGTCACTAATTTAGTCATTCATTTGGTCTTTCATTTTGTCATTGATTTAGTCATTCATTTGTCATCTGTTTAGTCATTCATTTAGTCATTGATTTGTCTTTGATTTGGTCATTAAATGTCACAATTAATGACCAAATATACAACAAAATATATTACTATATGATCACCCGAGAAAACCAATTAATGACTAACAATTCAGTGACCAACATGTTGGTCGTGTTATAAGATACTATAAATTAGCTACTATTAGTCATATATATGCAAATTTTAGACATTTTTTTAAACCAATTAATGACCGAAGAAATGTGACTAAATTTTAGTCGTGTTATAAGATACCGTAAATTAGCTACTAATAGTCGTATATATGCAAAATTTAGTCATCAATTGTAGTCACAAATTTACTGCTCATAGAGCTATTTATTCATTATATAAACGACTAATTTAGTAGTTTATATTCATTTCATTAATAATCATTATAAATGACTAATTTAGTCACATATTCATTTTATTTGTGTTAATTACTAATCAACATAAATTAATTTGTATGATTTAAAAAATGTCATACAATGTGCATATTCATCTAATATGAAAACACACAAGATATTTTAATTACAATACTAAACAACATCAAGTGCAACTATAAATAATTTCAACCACATAAATTATATTATATGAAATGTTAAAATATAATAAGGAGTTTCCAACTTTATATTAGTCGGACTACAATTTACACATGAAAACATGTTTTCACTTCAAAACATTATCGTTGTGTTGTCAAGGCATTATAGGTGAATTTTACCCAACTCGAAGACTTGATCAATGGGCCTTTATGTGTATCTTATGCGAGATATTGTCTGGTGGTATCACCAAACCAAGCCTTCTTTGCATTTTTCGCTCCAATGTTATTGCTCTTCTCTTTTTCAATTCATGCTTTTACTATCAATACTGATTTCATTTTTTTGAAACAAAAGAAACACAATGCACTATAAGAAATGAAAGACAAAGAACACTAGAATATAACATAAATTAGACTATAAATAGTTTAGACAACATATACCTTAACATCAACAATGTCAAAGCAATTTTCTTCAACATCAATTTCTGCAAAATAAATATCATGTTATTCTTTCCTATTTCTCAACATGCTACATATGATAAATTGAAAATCACATAAACCTAGAGAAAACCTTTTCTAACCAAAATAAACAAACAAACAATACTTAATAAAACTAATATAATATTAGCAAATGAAAGAGTATTAGTGGACCATTAATGGGCTCAAAGATCATACTGTTAGTATTGTACATAATGTGTTTTGTCAATCCTCAATCTCTAGTGTATCGACAACTCACCTTCTCATTCAACTTTCAAGCTGCGTGCATGTATCTAACATATCTCAAATCAATGGTCTTACCTTCCATTCTTAAGCAACATGTCATCTCTTAGTTTCTCGTCCAACATTGTGTGACAAAGTCTAGTTACACAAGTGCATAGACACATACAAGTTTTAAAAGTGGTTCACATACAAAAAAAATTTGTTTAGCTCAATAATTTCAAAAAAATAAAAATAAAAAATAAAATAACAGACAAAAAATGACAATGACTTGCAAGCAAAAACTCTTTGGTATTGCACCCTATCTCTCAAATCAAATAAAATTATTGAGAACCACAAAATTGCAAGCAAAAACAAGTATGTAATTCACTCCACATCCAACCATAAATATGTTTTGGCATACTTTCACAGACATATAAATTTGTTAACTCGAATCGCCATGCAATGTAAATTTATAATAATCAAGAGATCATAAAGCATTCCCACCACCATGAGACGTATGAAATCAACATGGCAAGAGAATAGCTCATAAATTCTTTTCACCGTGAATCAGTACACTAATATAGCAAGGTCAAATGAATGAAACATAAGTTGGGGGGAGGGAGGTATTTCACTGTGAAATCGCCTATTTTAAAGTTAAAATCGATGCAATACTTATATTTGTTTTTGTTAAGCTTCCTAGTAGTGTATTTTAATCAATGATATATTGCGTCATATGTCCTCTATGTATTTAAAAATTTTAAAAAAACAACAACGTAGAAAATTCTAGAACCATACCTCTACTAAAGGCCCCACCTATCTTTTCGTGGAAGGTTCGGGCCTACTCTCACTAACCATTTTCCTAGGCCTTAGTCGAAATGCACCCATACCTACTAATAAGACCAAAAATCTGAATGAGAGACATAAATGTTTAATAGGTAAACAAACTTAAAATTCTCAATATTACACCGTTTGTTAAAGCCAAATTCTTCTAATAGGTTTTAAGTCTCTTGAAGTCGTGAGTGTTTCTATACATGGGATAAGTATTCTAACTCGACACATGGTGCGAAAGCCAATCGTCCTAAACTTGACCGTTGGAACTACAAGCACAAGATTTGAGTCATCTAACTTTTCAATGCGACCAACCTACATGGTCGTACTCAGAATCCCACTGCAGTGTGTAGTGGGATGCAATTTTACACCCTCACTTTTATGCCCATTTTGGTCACTAATAGAATGCTCATCTCCCTTGATGGCACTCTCACCATTTTTCATTCCACCCCAGCGCAGAGATTATGTTTCCATTATTAAATTTTCCCTCACCATTACTACCCGTAATTTCACATTATGATTGCAATATTAGCTCTAGCACTGCCACTCTCCTCATTATACTTGATGCACTACCTTTTTCAACAGCAGTTATTCCTACTGATCGCTCTCTTATGTCCCCACACCATGAGGTCGGGGCAGAGGGCACCACAGTGAGCTGATTTGGCATCATCATGAAAATCACCGCTTTAGAAGCATTCTCACTATCCCCAATCGACCTGAGGAATCTTCCCTCATCATCCGCACTGTCATGTTCTCCTCCCCGCTTCTCGCACCACACTCAACCTCTTCATCTTCACGTTCATTCCCATACTGCTCATTTGCACCATTATCCTCCCCTACAGGGCAACATCCGTACTGTACACTACATTGCTAGCATTGGCATACAATGTGTTTATCGTATCCTCGCCCTCAGAGACAACTCACCTCTTTCTTTTCAATTGCCAAGTTGTTATGTACAACTCCTTCAAGATATCTCAAATCCATGGTCCTACCTTCCATTCTAAGTCACATGTCGTCTCTACTTTGTTGTCCAACATTGCGTGACAAAGTCTAGATACACAAGTGCATATATATACAATTTTTAACAAGGGTTCACATACAAAACAATTTTTTTAGCTCACAGAAACAAAAAAAAATTAACAAACAAAGATAGTGACTTGCAAGCAAGAACTCTCTTTGGTATTGCACCTTTCATCTCTCAAACAACAAATTATAGAGAATCCACAAAATTGCAAGCAAAAACAAGTACATATTTCACTCCACATCCAACCATAAATATGTTGTGGCATACTATGATACATATCAATGATAATGAACTCAATCGCCATGCATTGTAAATTTATAACAATCAAGAGATCAGAAACATTCCCACCACTAAGAGACATATGAAATCAACATGAGAAGAGAATAGCTCATAATTTTTTTTCGCTATGAATTCATCATAATTTATATAGCACAAATCAAATGAAACATGAGATGGGAGGAGGGAGGTATTTCACCAAAGAACAGTTGTGTTTTAGTTAAAATTAACGCAATACTTATATTTGATTTTTGTTAGCCTTGAAGTGTATTTTAATCAATGATGTATTACGTCCTATGTCCTCCGTGTATTTATGTTTTAAAACAACGTAGAAAATTCTAGAACCATACCTCTCGCTAGCGTCCCACCTCATATTTTATGGAAGGCCTGTGCCCACTCTCACCAAGCATTTGCCTGTGCCCTTGAATGTAGTGCACCCATCCCTACCAAGAAGACCACAATTGTCTGAAAATGAGTGACATAAACAACATAATAGGTAAAACAAACTTAAAATTATCTATATTACACTTCTTTGTTAAAGCCAAATTCTTCTAATAAGTTTTAAGTCTCTTCGAAGCCGTGAGTGTGTCCTATACATGGGATAAGTATTCTAACTCGACACATGGCACAAAGCCAATCATCCCCGAACTTGACTCGTTGGAACTACAATCACGCATTTGGAGCCGATTCAACTCTTTTCAATGTGACCAAATCGCATCAACAGTATTTCGTGAATATCATCAAAGAAGAAAGAAAGGAACGAAAGTTCCACCTCTTTATGCTCATTTTGGCCGTGTCATGAACACCATCTCCTTTGATAGCACTTCACCATTTTTCATTCCTACCTTCGGGCAGATTGTTGTTCTATTATTAAATTTTCGCTAATACCACCAAGAGTTTGTTGTTTCACATTAGTGTTTGCAATATCACCTATAATCGCCATCACTCTCCCCTATTATACTTGTCAGACCACTTCCAACAGAGTTCTTCACTTTCACCGCTCCTCTCGTGTCCTCTCGCACCATGAGGTTGCGAGGAGCACCATGAGCTAGATTTGGCATCATCATCATGAAAATCACCACCTTAGAAGCATTCTCACTATCCTCGCCGATCTTTGAGGACTCTCTTCCCCCTCATCATCCGCATCAGATCATGTTCTCCTCCTACCCTCAAGACCACACTCGACCTCTTCATCTTCACGTCTATTCCCATACTTCCGTTTGCACCATTATCCTCCCCTCTAGGCACAGCATCCGTAGACGAGACACTACATTACATTGGCATACAAATGGTGTTTGCCAATCCTCGCCCTCGGTGTAGGTGACAACTCACCTTTTTATATTTCAACTTTCAAGTTGCTATGTACAACTCCTTCAAGATATCTCAAATTCATGGTCCTACCTTCCATTCTTAAGCCAATATGTTGCTTCTCGCTTCTCGTCCAACATTGTGTGACAAAGTCTAGTTACGTATGCATATACATAGAATTTTTTTAACAAGGGTCTACAATCACATACAATAATTTTTTAAGCTCACAGAACAAAAAAGTTAACAAACAAAAAATATAGTGACTTGCAAGCAAGAACTCTCTTGGTATTGCACCTTTTCATCTCTTAAACCAAATAAATTATAAGAGAACTATTAAAATTGGATGCAAAAACAAGTATGTATTTCACTCCATGTCCAACTATAAATATGTTGTGGCATGCCACAAACATATAAATGGTAATGAACTCAACCTGCCATGTAATAAAATTTACAACAATCAATCGTATTTGATGAGTGTGCAACATAGTGTATCTCATTGTGTCAGAGAAGAACAATGGCCAAGAAGTCCAAGTATAAACTAACAACAATTGTGAAAATAATGAAGGATTATAGTAAGAATAGTAGAACAGAACCATGGAAATCACCCTACAAACACCCTAAACACTCAAATTCCTTATCTTTTTGAAGACTAGATCCTATCTCATTCCATTGTTTTGATTTTCATATACATTGAATGATTCTACTTTTACCATATGCAAACGCGACCGTTAGAAGAACAAGGAATCAAGGGCCTACAACTTGACCTATGGCCCAATTCATTAGGTAACAAAAACTCAATCCTCTTTGATCTTCTTAACACCTTAAACTACAATCCTAAAAGCTAATTAGGTCAACTCCGTAGGAAACAAGATATCACTTCCATCAATCGTAGTCAAATTTTCCAACATTAATACCCTTAATAAGACATCTTTGGTATCAATTTTGTAGTCGTAGTTTCAATCATTTATACCATTAGTAGGACATATTTAATTTTTGTAACAGGGATCCAAGTTTCTTATTCAATCAAGTTGTTTACAACAAGTTTAAAAAATACATCCTTTCGCACAATATCAAACTTGGAAACTAATCATCTTTGAAAATCATTTACATTCTAAAGTGTCATCAACACATAACAATGAACCTCTTATGCTCCATCGGTAAATCAAGAATGTCAATCAATCAATGATCCAAAAATGAGGTACTCTAGATTTTTCAAGCAAGGGCATTAAGGTTTCGTATATTCTCGAAACAAAAATAAAAGTACAAGATCTTCCAAAAATATTTAAAATTATGTTTTCAGCTCATACCCTAAAAGACCCTAGAACATTTGAACTTTTTCTCCGTTTATAACTAAAAGCCCCAAAATTCTGGAGAAGGCTGAATGTATGCGCATTGACCGTCCCATTCATAAATATTTTAAGAAAACACAGACATAATCAAGGGATGAGGGAGAATAGTACAAGAACCGACTTCGAAACAAGGGATGCACTTTTTCTAATAAGAAGTTGAACAGAGAAGCAATGTGTATCAAAGCATAATCCTTAATGTGCTTAAATTTAGCAGTATGATAATAATGGTACACTGCCGCGGTCTAGTGGCAACTTGGACAGCTTGTTCTCGAAATCTCGCAGAATGCACCCCTTTGCATGGGGTATGTCGTATATGCCTATTAACCATGGACCTCAGGACAATTAATGATTGTATTGTTTAGGCCGAAACAAATAATTGCAATAACCGTTGGCGAGGTACCAACAACCCATTCTTTGCAAATGTGGAAGAGTTGGAGGGTTTACCATCCACAAACACAAAGGTTCCCATTTAGAAAAGAAAAAAGGACTATCATGGAACATGTCTTTTTTTCCTCCAAAATTCTTTGACAAAAGTTGCCATAAGTAGAGTCACATCGTTAAAGAAATGTACTATGGTGCTGTAAGTCCTAGCGTATCCATTCCACTAAAATGATAGGGACTGCACGCGCTCATCCTTTTGAACTCATGCAATAATGATGGGCCAATACAAGTGGGCAAGAAAAACGCAAGAATGGAATCCCTTGTCAATTCGCTAACCATCTGAACAACATATATATTTGCCTCCGCGGGATCATCCGGTCGTTACCTGCAGATGTAAATGTGATTTGGGTCGGCAGCGCAAGAACGTCTAAGATCGACCATGCTCGCAATCCCTTGTTCTTGAGTTATGAGACCGAAATTTGATTACACCCCATTGCAAATGAAATTATTGGGCTCTCATTTTGACATAAATATAGTACTTTCCATCATATTTGCTCGTCCATGGAAGCTTCGTAGAGGCCAGATCCGCCTATCTATTCTATTGGACTCAAGTGTAAAACCCATCAAACCCTTCTTCAAACAATACACATGGCAACAAAATGGTAGGATTTGCTGAACTTAGAATCGGAATTTATGCTTGTTTCAGCAAGTAAACAATATATTATTGGTGGTTTACTAAATGACAAGTTTTGTAATTGAATAAAGCAGACACACTTATTAAGAAGACTAAGAAAAGAAATTGATTTCGGGATAGAAGCACCTATTTTGACACAAGAAAATGTTGTTGAGAATAGTATCGTAAGATTGACAACAACCTTGAAAGTGAAACAACGAAACACTTTGTGGTGCTTAAAAGATTGCATTTTGATTTTCCTGATATTATGCATCAAATGTGTATTTAGTTCTATTAAAGTGAAACCTCCTAGGAGGAAATAAAGGCTTTGATAATTTTCTTCGTTATGATGCAACTTTGCTAATCTCATCTAAGATGGTGGATGTGTTTGTCATTTGTATTGTACTTTGAACTGGAATTGGATGTGTTTTTGTCTCCATTTTCTTGTGTTTAATATGTTGCCTCGAGATGGAGCTTGTAAATGTAGTTTTAAAATTTTAAGGTAAAGAATAGCATTAGAAGTAAAGTCATTATTAGATGACAACCGCACGTACCTTTTTTTCCTAGCTCCACCTCCATAGGTTTTACAAAATCACACAAATTCATTTATTCTAGTGAAAATTTTATATCATATAGGCTCACAAAAGTCCATCTCTTACGTGCATATTTACCTCCGTCGACAAACTTAACCAAAGATAATATACACTAACCATTCTTTCAAAGATATGGAAAGCGTGCTTCAAGCTTGCGGGCCGGTTCGTCGTGCATGCCTTCCTAATGAAAGAACATAAATATTGCTTAAAGACTACACAACAATGTAGAATTGCTGGATTTGGCGATTCCAAATACTTGTGTGGTTAAATATTAGCTTGCATATGTCTTGTTTAAGATTAATATTATATTTTGATTTTTTTACTTGAAAAGAATGAGATAAAAATGTTTCTTTGAGATTACATAGATGCCTACCTATGCCATATTTATCATGGTTTATTCTTGTTATCTATCAATTTCTGGTAATGTATTTTCAGCGCGACAGAATTATATCTACAAGTACTTCCTTCAACTAAGTTCGTATAAACCTAATTTAAGTCGAATCTTATTTATGGCAAACTTTGGAAAAGTCTTTTGAAGTCATAGAAATTCCAGGTATTCGTTGTGAGAAACATGTTCTATACATCATATTGGCATAGCGTAATCTATATGTTGTCATGAAGTGCATGATACATATTCTAACGTTAGTGCTTATTTGCAGCAAGTAAATGGCCAAGTTCATAGCACACAAACATTGGGTTGTAGTCAGCAGATGACATGATTATCCGTGTTTACAATTATAAAACCATGGATAAGGTGAAAGTATTTGCCATTACATCGATTATATCAGTGTGAGGCGACCATCCAACTCTCATGATATGTGTCGTCATCATCCGATGACATGCTAATCAAGCTTTGGGACCGGGATAAAGGTTACAATGTACTCAAATATTTGAAGGTCATTCACACTATGTGATGCAAGTCGCGTTTAATCCAAAGGATACAAATACATTTGCAAGTGCCTCACTAGAATGTACTATAAAATACGATACAAAGTGGTTTTAGTAAATCCCAAGTTTATAGATAAGCTTTATCGTACAATTATCCACCTAGGAATCTCATATTTTTTCCTCTGTGAACACTCAAATTTGTTAATTCTCTTATATAGTGGAAATTAGAATTTAGATATCCAAATGTTAAATTCTTGTATAATTTGTTTCATAATGATTTATTTTAACTCGAATGCATCAATCGTATCCGGAACTGGACTCTGCAAGAACCAAATTTTACCTCGATGCCCACTTAAAGGGTGTAAACCGTGTTGATTACTTGCCGGAGGTGACAGACCATATCTATTACTAGCTCGTATGATCACACAACAAAGGTGCTCAAACATATAGATTATCTAGAGATGTAATTGATTTACCCCTAGTACTTGTCTTTGACTATTAAAACATTGGCTCACCTTTAAATTTATTGGTGTGCTATCATCAAAGTTTGGAACTACCAAGATAAAAATTTGTGTCCAAAAACTGGAAGGACACACACACATAATGTATCTCGTATGTTTTCACTCGAACTTCCTATCATCACCGGTTCAAGATGACATCGTTCGTATTTGGTGCACCAACATACAGTAAGTTAGTTGGGATTGTTTTTGTATACATAGTTATAAACTTATGAACCTCGATTGATATTCTAATAGTTAATGACATTCACTCTCCTAGCACTAGTGGTGACCCATGCTTAACCTTCTCGTCTCATACAAGCAAGTGATTCTTCTATACCACTCACAATGACTGGTAAAACAGTTTCGTTGTTCGCCTTAATTTTTGGTATATTGTACGTACTAATTTAGCATTTACTTTTTTGTAAGAGAAGGAAAACAATGATTTTAAGGGGAATTTTAAATATTTAGTACAGATGTATTTGGATGGGAAAAAAGCTAAGGCCGCATGGAATAAATCAGACCGGTTTTAGTTGGAACTTGTACAACAAACTCCATAGTGCAATGGTGGCTTTCGAAATCCTTAAAATATTGTGAATTTACATAGTCTTTGTGATTCTAAGAGGGTTCAAGATGAAAAACACTTAAAATGTACCGTGTACACCCACATTAGATCGAAAATATATGGATGGGAGAAAGTGTTGTCGTACGGAATAAATCGTATTGGTTTTAGTTGGAACTTGTGTTCATGAACTCCATATGAAATGGCTTTGGAAAATTCCTAAAACATCGTGAATTTGTCATCTTTGTGATACTAAGAGGTTTGGAAGGTGAAAACACTTCCTAGAATGTCCTTGTGATACACCTACACATTAGGTCACAATTTCAAAATACAACCTTCCTAACCTTTTCTTAGATTGTTGGTAAAATCACCGAACAACAAATATTCTTGATGTTATTTTCTCCAAAGTTGAACCCTACTTGTAATATTTTTTTTGGAATTAGCACCTTTTTATAGTCTTTACAAGGTTAAAATGGTGCCCTCGTTTTTGAAATGTTTGTTGGGATAGTTTCCGTATATTGATATCGATAATCGTCTTTATGAGGTATATGTGTTATATGGTGATTGCTAAATATCGCTACTTCCGGAAAGATTTTTAATTATGTTGTGTTTCTTTATTTATGGACTTTCCAAGTTGTTCAAGGGAAATTATCGGAAAAATATACTAGGAACTTGTGTAGCTAGGTACTTTCCCTTGTCATGAAATATGAATTGAACATTGTAGTACTGTTCATCAATGTTTCAAGTTTAATGAATTGGACATATGTTAGAAATTTTCATGTTATCCGTTGTGTTAGCTTCCCGGAAAGAAAGTATATCACTGGCATTGGGGCATGTTGAAATGAGAAGTGAGGTGCACTATACAACATAGGTGGGGGTGGAGCTGAGTCATTGATTTTGTGTTCTCGTGTTCAACAATAATTTTAATCTACATGGTGCATTGAATATTGAGGTGAGTCGTGATACGCACAGATTCGTATCTAATGTGAACATGTCATTCATGTTGAATATCTCTAACTTGAAGTGTGAATCATGCATTGCGTTTACCAAAAATTGGAGTTTGACCGTTGGGGTCGAGAAAAGGCCGGATTCTTTGGTTATGTGATACCGTTAGAATACTAACTATGTTTTCGAGGGGATACAACAGAGGACTCGGGTGGTATTGAAAAGAAGAAAGGAAGTAGTCCCGGATTTGTTGGGGCGCGGTTAAGGATGTTACAAAATATCCCTTATAGTGAGAAGCGCCAAGCTAGGGTGGTTACATGGAGACATCGACTAAAGGTGAAAGAGACATACAAAGCAAGGGGAGCCTAAATCGACCCTAACTTCACTTTCTTAAAATTAGGAGATAGCCAAACCAAGGTCTTCTTCATAGACCTCAACTACAATGTAGTGAAACACATCAAGGCTTAAAACAACAAAATTAAAAACAATTGATCGTAAAATATAGAGAAAGAGTTTTTTAGTGACTATAAAATAGTTTTCAATCTCAAGGATATCATGGAGAAAAGAAAGGTAGTCATGCAAACTTTTATCATTAAATTTAAAATCGATGCAAGAAAAATAAGGAGTATGTGATTAAAAATCAACATTAGATGAGTTGACAATAACCTCTAGGGAAATGGTCGATGATAAGTCCCTTGGCTAGGATGGTTATTTATAAATTTTACAAAGCCAATGGGGCTTTCTTGGGCCAAATTTTTTTCTTCAAGTGTATAAAGTATTTGTATGTACTATGGACACATGCACAAGGTAACGACATCAACAAGTTGTTGATCAAGTTCATCTTGAAGCCTCTGGAGACCCATTATTAATCACAAGCTAGTACCGATAACTTTACTTAATCTACCTTATAGAATTGTAGCCAAAGAGCTTGCTTTGTAGCTAAAAAATTTTCGTCTAAAATCATTGTAGCAAATAGATGGGATTTATTATAGGCGTACACATTTGGGATAATGTGATTGTCGTTTGGGGCATTGAATGAGTTAGAAGCTGGCACACCGGAGGCTCCCTCTTCTATAAAGGTAAATCGCAAAGCCTTTCGTAGAGTGGAATGGTTGTTCAATCTTCCAAGGCCGAAGGTGCTTGAATTTGATACATTTCTTTTTAATGTATTTAAACTTTATTTTCATGGGATGCAACTTCGCCTTTGCATCAATTAGGCCAAATTTGAAGAGATATATCTTTAACCTATCCGTAAATGGTGTTTGTTGGCCTCGATCCTCTATGTACATTTTTTGAAGCCGCCTTAAAGGTCCCATTCAAAGAAGAATTGGATAGGGCTCAATCAAACATACACCCCTTCATGGTCCTAATGGTGATCAACAATCGAATAGACACTCGCATTGTTCTTTCCTAACCATCATCGAAGAGAAGCAAACTCCGGAACACACTATGAATTGCTCAATTTTAATTTGAACCCTCAAAGTCAAAATTTCAAATGGCCATAACTCAAATTATCGATAAAGGAGTTCCTCGATTGGTTATAGGTAAAGAATGGGCTTGATTACATCTAGTTAGGGGTTAAAATTCTTGAAATCCCTTTGCCTTTGAAGCCTTCACGAGTATATTTTAGCAAAGACTTTTACCTTTGAGTTGTGTATCTATTACAAGTTTGATGAGCTTGTTATCCTTATTTAGCATGCTCCACTATGAGGACAGTAGTGTGTGGAGGCCCCTACATGGTCAACATGCACATTTTTTTAGGATTTTATGAGATGAGAAACCAATGCAAGCAAAGGACCCATTGGCAATATTCTCCAATGCCAAAGAGAACCCTAGGTTGAGGGACATCCTTCTTTTTTAGGAGAATGGTTTTACAACTTAATACTAATAGCCTACACTGTGGTTCTACATGTAGTTCTCAAGACTATGGAAGCCCGATATCCTGGTTTATCGCACAAAATCATGCCCAACCTCTCTAAATTATTATAGCATTCCTAATCACCTAATTTAGGTTCTCCATGCACAGGCATCACTAGAGATAATTACCAAAATAAATGATTTGAGTAGAAGTACCTTTTCCACTGGAGATGTGGCAGCCTAGTGGTATATCTTTGCAAAAATGCCCGTATTGCTCCAAAATTTATATTGTTGATTTCCTTTGGTTTCGCATTATATTATCATTCAATATTTAGTCATTCTTATTTGGTACAAAGGAGTTAATTAGTGTAAGGGTTGAAGTTGCTCCGTTGGCTTTCAAAATCATATGCAAATGATTCTTAGCTAAAGAAAATAATCGCACCAAGCCGCAATTCAACGTTTTTCGACAACACCCAGCTGCGTGTGCTCGCAGCAAACATTGGTTCTATGTTCTTTCCAAAGTGCTCCCGCTATCATTTCTTCACGATGAAAACCGATGAATACCCAAATAGAAGTGTGCTCCATACCAAGGTCTATACTTTTTCATGTTCCATACTCATGAATATGTTAACAAGGACATTTCACACACCACCCTCCAGGATGTCTCTACCAAGAAAAGTGCCTGCACGGGACACTTTTCTAATGTATTTAAACCTCTATAAGCAATCGTCACAAAACTTTAGGGAAAAGTTGTTCAAAAAAAGTTAAGAACATCCAAAAGAGTGGATCCCCATGAAATATGTGCAAGAAATTGAATAATATTGTCTACAATAGTCTATTACAAATGGGTCTAAAGTGAGACATGGCATTGGCAAGGCATTCTCAATCTCCTTACCAAACTTAGTCAGAGATGATGTCCACTTAACTCGTGGTTGTGCATGTCACATATGTAACTATTGTAGTCTATCTAGCTTTAAAGATGAAAAAATTTTGTTGCCAAGACCAGGGTATCCACTTTATGAAGCATTGTCAACATACAATGGCATTGAAGCCAGGAAATATAATTTTATTTACGTAAAGGAATTGGGAAGAATTTTAGAACACCTTGAAATAAGAGTTTTTACAAGAACACAATAGTAATGGTTCTTGGAAATACTAATAATCATTGGAGTGTTTTTTTCAGCCACAAGCATTTAGCCAAGGTTGTGGATGGAAAACAAGTTAGGCTTGTCAATAATTTACGAGGGAGTATATGAACTTAACTCTCGCCAAAGGGGTCGGTAATTTTACTCCCCCATGCAACTTTGAAATAGAAATTATGGCTATGCCCGTGGCTGCGCATCTTCCCCCAATGCAAATTTTGAAATATGAATTATGGTTTTTCTTTGGAAATATCACATCCAACACCACAAATCCCCGAATTTAAGGGAAATTTACGGCTCATACATTCTATAGTAGATGATGATATTTATTGGTAATAGAGGTGTATCCTTTATAATGAACAATTTATTTTATTCTCTCTAAAATGGCTTACATGGGTTGCTTAGCTTCAACCTCGTTGTCTCTCGTTTATGTATTGCTATGCTTCTCAATTTCCACAATGATCTCTTATCCTTCTTTTTTTATGGTGTTATTGTTTGGAAACTAGTTTTGCATTTTTCTATCCAAACTTGATGAAAGTGCCATGCAATTGTTCCTCAAGGGATGATTAGAAGCTTGATCTCTTGATATATCATATGCATGTTTTAATTAACTTAATGATCTGTCTAGTTTCCCCTAACATGTACCGCCGCATAAATCCATCGTCCTTTTTGAATGTTATTTTTATTCGCTATAACAGGCATCATGTCTTACCATTTTACTAAACACTTGTCAAGAGATTTACACAACTCTAGATAAAATAACCTATTCATCCCAAAGTAAAGATAGAATAGTAGAATTGGAAAATGGTTTAGGTTCAAGTGTTTTCGCTTATACAGCTTTGTTTTTTAACAATACTTGGAATTAAAGATTACCTATTATTGCCAAGATGGGAAAATGCTTTCTTCATGAGCAGTTAAATATCTAGAGCCAAAAATATTCACCTTTTTCATGAAATGTTCCCCAATCCTCAAATATTGAATTATCATACTTGCAAACAAAGTTTTGACTATTCCATCCCATGGATGATCAGAAATGACTAAAAAACAGAAATTTATGATTGTTCATACATATTTCCATGCCTTACAAATACAGTGACTGTACATATGAAAATATGATAGCAAAGAAATTGTATGGATGAATGAATTTTAGTTGAAGGTTCCTTTATCTGCCTAGGGAATGCAAATTTTTAAGTTCTAAGAGGAGACTCTCCTTAGACAAAGTTATCACTTTTCTCATTCAAAATTTAGGAAGACATGACAGTGAACCTTGCGAAATAGTGATCTTTCTTCGGTGATTTTCATTTGCCAACAAGTCGATATGTTACGTCTTAGGAATGTTGCGAACATTTCAACAAAGAGCTCAATGAAGAATTCCAAGACCCGAAGTTCCCTTCTTATCCCTTTATCAAACGTTTTTTTCTTAGTATATTTTTATGCTGTCAACTTCACAATATTGTTAGTCCCCCTTCTTGGAGTTCCCTTTTGAAAAATGATACATGGTGGTTTCGCCATTTGGTTGATTCTTGGTCAAACTTTAAGTCATTATCAAATCTAAAGAAAGGTTTAAATGAAGAACCACAAGAGATTTATTCTCGATATCAAGGACCGATGGACCTTATTGATCCACCTCCCAATGAAGGGGAATACCCTCATGGCTTAGGGATACTCAAGGATGCCGAGAGACATATGGCCCTATGGGGACGTTCCGTGAAAGCAAGAAGCCGAATAGATACCAAGGGTATCTAGCAACATGAGTAATAATCGTACAATCTAAGCCCTCGGATCTTTTCGAGGAAGCCATTAAGCATCAAACCATGATGCAAGAATTCGAATTCATTATGAAGAATGACAACTAGGATATGGTTCCGAGACCGTGAGGACAAAGTATTTGCCACTCTCAAATGGGTCTTCATAAGATCAAGCATGGATTTGATGGTAGTGTCGAAAAAATTCAAGCCCGTGGCTTTCCTCAAAAGGAAGGCGTAGACTATGATGAAATATTTGCACTCGTGGCTCGACATACCACCATCTCGATCTATCATAGCCCTTGTTGCTACACAAGGATGGAATCTTCATTGGGATGGATGTAAAGACCGCCTTTCCGCATGGTGCGGTAAAGGAAGAGGTGTATGTGGAGCAATCTCCGGTTCGAAGTCTGTGGACAGAGACACCCATGCTCGTTGAAGAAAGTTCTTCCATGAAGTAAGCCCCCGTGCTTGGTATGAGAGGATAGACAGCTACTTGATGAAGATGGGCTTTCACCGTAGTAATGTTGATCCAAACCATTACTTCAAGGTTGACAGAGAAAAGCTTCTATTCCGTGTTGTATGTGGATGATTCTTCCTAACAAGTGTCGACCCTCTCATTCATCGTTGCAAGAGTGGCTCGCTTCCGAGTTCAAGATGAAGGACCCAGGACCGATGCATTACCTTGTGTTCCCGGAGGTCCTATTACGTACCCAACGAAATTTTCCTCTCTCACGAAAATATATTGTGAAGTCGGGCCGGGAAATATTTTGAATGGTGGACTACAAGTCCGTGTTTATTATCAAGGAGCTCAACTTTTAAGAAGCCGAGTGGAAGTACTGTTGGGCCTATGCTAGCAAAATCCCATTGAGTATTGTCAATCTGTTAGGGGCTCTGGATGAGCCAGTGAACACCATTCCGTACGTATGTTTTGCAAAGAACACTTTGAGTCAACACATGGTTGATCCTCATCACATTCACCGGGTTGGTGCCAAGAATTCCATGGAGACATTCGCAACACGATAAACCATGTACGAGACACCGCCGACAATGACACCCATGGATATATCAAGGTCGATTGGGCTAGCGAAGGTGGTGATCGTATGGCCATTTGGATGTTAAGCTCACACTTGGACTGCTGGATATCTTGGATGAGTAGGAAGCAGAAATCGATGGCTTTAAGCACCGCGCGGTCGAATACATTGCACAGTATGGCTCATTTAAAGGGGCTTTTGTTGTGAACATGAGTTATTTGGGCATGTCAGATACCACCGTTATCGCTCAGGATAACCGTAGTGGGATTTGTTTGTCGTAGAATCATGTGTTCCACGATCGATCCAAGCATACGGATACCAGCACTATTTATTCAGATATGGTACGTCGAGACGTCGTAAGGCTTCGATCATATAGAACCGATGAGCAGCCGGATGGCTCTCACAGTTCTTGGGGAAGGTCAAGTTCCCAACCTTCCGGGAGAATCTTAAATCGAGAAATCTTATTTCAAGGGTCTCCGTTGGAAATGAGCCTGGGAGCCTGGTGGGGGCTTTGGGGATAGTCAGAGCTTTTCATAAGCACACACAAGGCTAGAATTGTCAAACTGTGGTGCTTCCGCCCACCATTATGATGAGTTGTCTACCTCTCATGATCTATGCTTCGCATGTATCCTACCCATGGAGTCCCGCACCATGGGAAGTACCTCATTTGGCCAATGAGGTGGGAAAAGCCAGAGACAAGTAGCAAAGACCGATGTGACGTACCGCAGGATTACCCTATGTCTAGGATGGCACGTGTTCAATCACTTGATCAGATCAAGTCTAGTGAGGTTTAGGACTCCAACCAACTTCGAAGTCACCAAACCAACTTCGGGTTGGTATGTGACCTCTTTGAGTCCCAGAGGTTTTTGGACCTCTCGAGCTGATTTTGTCAACTCGGGAGTGATGTCTTTGTGACTCACCTTTTCATTCCGAAATAAAGAAGCCAACAAAGCAATTTACGCGCGCGATGATGCACGATGTTTGGATAGCACAGGGATGGAGTTCTCCTTAGTTGAGAGGGGGAGTGTTAATTTTGAACAACGAGTCCAAAATCCATGTTGTGATGCTTAGATGAAGATGCCAATATTTTAATTCGGATTCCTCTTCGTGAGAGGTGCAAGATCGATCTAAAGATCATCTTTGATCCGAAGGAGTCGAACATTTATTTTGAATTAATTCCACTTATGTGCAAGGTCGCTTCCGTAATTATAAATGTAGGCTTTAAGCCCCAACACATGTGCTACGTACCCTCGTATGGATATATATTGGTCAATGTCAGAGGTCATTTTCATCATCACTCATCACACATTCTCTCTCTCTCGTATCCGATTGGTTCGATCATCATTTTGGAGGCTCTTCTTCTTTCACAAATGGGAAATCTTCATGTTAAAAATTTTCTATTTTTGACCCAGGTTTCAAAGACGCATTTGACCAAACATCGACCAAAGTCAATGTGTTATCAACACCTGTTCCGCCCAAAATTCTGATTGCATCCATACTGGCACAAAAACAGAGGCTAAACATTGACTTTGACCTAGTTTCATTGACTTTTGTCACGTCGTTTTTGCGTTGACCATTGACCTGATAGCATTGAATTTTGTTGACTTTGGGTTGATTGTTAGAGATGTCCAAGAGGCTAAAGTACACATTCGGTCGGGTCGACCGTGTAGGACTTTGTATAGCTGGCCATCATGTTGACCGTCATAACACACCACATCACATATTTTTTGGTCGATCAAGTTGCTATTTTTATTGTCTTTCTGCTGATCTATTGGCATGTTCTATCAACATTTTACTTTTCTTTTTTTATGTGATTGTTGTTTGATATCAAGTATAAAATTAAAGTTGCATCAAGTATAAATACCTGCAAAAATTTACAATACGTTTGGTGGGCGGTGACCCCATAAGCTATACAGATGTCCATGCCATGGCATCAACATTGATTGATATGATAACATGTGTGGACTCCTTAAAAAGGATTGGCACATTAAAATATTTTTATGCTGACATTACAAAACTTTCACAAGTCTAATGTTGCCATCCCAAAAATCGTGTCAATAGAATGTATAAGGATTGACACATAGTCTTTTTTTTTTTTCAAAATTGAGATCATGTAATTTTCACATTTGTATATGAGTTTAACTTAGCATCTTCATAATCTCTTCTGACGAGGAGTTCCTGGGTCCTCTTAAAGGAGATTCTGAAAATTTTATGAAGAAACTCAGACAATGGAGTCTTGGACATTACTTTATCAAGCTTGCAAAGACCGAAATACTTGCTCCTCTGTGGTGGAAGTTAACGATTGCTTGAAGAAACTTTCTCCGGTAGTAACATGGTATAGCATGCCTACACTCTTCTTAAGAAAAATTGTTTTTCTTAAGCGAAGCATACATTTTGTATCTTGGTTTGATGCTACCCTCAAGATCAAAGGTGAAATATTTTGGAAATGATGGAAGAACCCGTTAGCAATAAATGTCGCACCACAAAGAAAATCGAATTTCTCTTTTTGGATCAAATCGAACTTATACTCAATAATGTTGGTCTTGTCCTCACCATTTGACAAACATCATTGTGTTGGAACATGATGCGTAGTTTTTGTCTCGATGGCAAAACTCCACCGAATGAAGATGAAGACATGAGAATTGCTACGGTTGTCCTTGATGGAAATCCAAATTTACGAAATTATTCGTGACTTAATGGACTTAGTAAATGATGTGTAAATATGATGTGATATGATGTTGATCGTTGTCCTTTATGAACAACCCACTGATAGAGTATTTTTCGGGATGGTAACCCACTTGACAAAGCTAAAGCCAGTAGAATATGTCTTGATGAACCTATTAAAAGATGTAAATTCAATGTATCTGCTGTATATGCTGTATACAAATGAAGAAAGGAATTCAATATATGCTAGATCTATGATGAAAAGAGTATGTCTCAAGTCATACGCAGACCGTTCTTAGGGGAAGTCGCGTATAATGGGAACAACGTGCCA
The DNA here is from genome assembly GCA_034641835.2 of Pinus albicaulis. Taxonomy (NCBI): domain Eukaryota; kingdom Viridiplantae; phylum Streptophyta; class Pinopsida; order Pinales; family Pinaceae; genus Pinus; species Pinus albicaulis. The sequence goes on along the minus strand of CM076584.1, from coordinate 1,676,198,501 downwards.
AGTCGCGTATGGGCAAAAGCGCTCATAAAGTGAAACTGTGGGTAACCACTATGGTATTGACCCATTGTATCGCTAATGATTCGTCTAAATGACCCCCGTTCCAGAAAATGAGCCATCTATGTAATGTGGTTTTTGGTCATGGTATTAAGAAAAAGGGTAAGCCTATATAAAGAGAAGAAATTCATCAGACAAAATGATGAGAGTGTGGGTGATGTCCCGAGCTTGAATGAATACTTCTCTCTCGAAGCATATCCGAATGGAAAGGGTTACAGCTGAATGACAGATTCGATTGCATGATGCACCAATGATGAAGAAGGGTATTCAGATCCGAAATGTACTCGTGCTCGCTAGATCCGTTTAGGGATGATTAGATCCTATAAGGAGGCGAACATCTGCCCGAAGTAAAGGGTTAAATCGTGTGATGATCCGTTCTGGAGAATTGCAATGACCTAAATGTTCCAAGAACCATACGCTAGTTCGTCGTTAGTAGGAAGCGTATACACGGTTACCGTCGAAGAGAAAGCGCGGGCAAATGAAATTGTCCGTAATATGTAAGTATACGCTGTTTATGTGACCTTACGCACGTATATACGCGACATTTCATAGCAGTTGCATGCAAACTAGGGTTTGCTAAAGTCCGTGGTAAGAAAAGTCCATCTGCTCAATGTTTATAGATATCTCACAAGGAGTTACATGTTTCGCCTTCATGTTTTGATCATATGGTGTACGGAGGGTTCTGAACAAAAATACATGAAACGGGCTCGCAAGTTATGTTCTAAAGGAAGCCTTGGATCCGAAAGCAGAAATTGACAAAACGTGGTCTAGAGGTGTCAGGTTGCAGCCTACTGGGTTGTAGCTCCTCTGTGAGGGCCGTAAACAAGACTGGGGTCGTAGTTCTCTCTCAGAGAGGTTGGTAAACAAGTTGTGGGTTGGAGCCCTTCTAGGAGAGGCCATAAATCCAGCCAGTGTGCCCCCATGGCCGGTAGGAGTTTGAATTTCAAGACATATGTTGTAATACATTTTCTCTATAATAAAATATTGAAGATACTATAAACTCAGCAGTTGGTTTTTCCCTGACTTTAAGCCCACCTAAAAATCGGTGTTCATGTGTGATGCTTTGTGTGATGGTTTATTCTATTGTTACCGCACATGTTTAACTATAAACTTAACATCGTATGAATGAATATTGCAAAGAACTAAGTTAATAAATATCCGCATATTTAGATCATGATGATGTAGTTGTATGAAGGATATCCATGTGTATACAGAAGTTTACTAAAGGAGAGAGGGGTTTAGAGAGTGAAAAATTAAAAAGTTTTAGTTTACCCTAACATCGATTCACCCCCCCCCTCTCACAAGATTTTTCCCAACAATTGGTATCGCAGTTGGGTGTTCTTCTCCGCAAAAGCTTTGACCGCTGAAGGAGATCCGTCGTAATGGGAAGTCAAGAAGGAGTGGGGGCTATTCATGTGCTACACCCCTATTCAATGGAAGTAATCTAATATTCGCTGTACAAACAAAAGCATATCTTCAAATGGTGTAGATGCAAAGGAAACGGGAAGATAATAAGCATTAAGATTCACATACAGTATTCTCACTGATGCACAGAAAGGAAGAAGTATGAAATCAATGCCAAAACAAAGAATGTCTGTCAGGAAGCATGTTCCAACCAGACTTGCTAAAGTGATGTGCCTAAATTTAGCAAAATAAATATGGGACAAAATCATTTCGAGCTATGAAGGAGATACAAAGGTAAAAAGTGCAAAACTCAAACTCTCAAAATTGAATATGAAAATTTCATGATGTAGATGAAAGTATCGCTATTGCCTAGATTATATTGTAAATCTAATTAGGAGAAAATTTGGGTGAAACCATAAATCGATACTACTTCCGGTGTGAAAAAGTCTTAAGATCTCGACTTCAAAATTTGACTCTAAAGTCACCATTAGAAGAAAGGCAAGATCTCCATAAACTCTTACCATCGTTCAATTACATGGTATTCTCGACCGTTTTTGAAATGAGAAAAGGAGGTCCTTTCAACAAGAGAAGTCGTTTTTTAAGGTATCTCTAAGAGGAAAAGAAAAGAAGTTGTCAAAGAATCTAAAATGCAGACCGAAGAAGAAGAAGCGACTTCGTGAGAAAACTCCAACTAGGTACCCAGAAGAGCCAGTGGGAAGCTTCTTCAAATGTCACAGTGTGGAAAAGTTGGTCACTATGCTGGCGAAATGCCTTTATAGAGAAAAACATGGTGGTAAGTAAACACCTGAAAAGAGTAAACAGTTATTAGCAACAAATGAAGATGATGATGAAGTGTCCAAAGAAGATGGAGAAGATTCTCGACCATGACCGAAAGTGCTCATGGCAAAGAAGGAAAACAAGGTTACTCGAAGAAAGGAGATTCTCTTAAAACATGTATAGCAGTAAACGACGAAGATGAATCCGACAGTGACTGGGGTCCTCGTAACTTTTCAGGCAAGCAATGTAGTAGATAGTAAAAGTAATGTTGTGACCCCAGAAGAAGATCAACAAAGATTATTTAATGAGAAGGAATCCGCCACAATGAGATGATTCTAAAATGAATGGACAAGAGAAACACATGTATAGAAATACACTGCACCCAGGATGAAGTAGCCAATCGAAGGAAAGCCTTGAAGATGAAATTATCTCCTCAAAGAAGACCTCGTATAAATCAAATAAGAAGAATGAAAACTTGAAGCAAGTAAAAACACAGTCTTCCGAAATTAAATCTCGAAGCATCAAATAAGAAGAATGAAGAACCTCTGCTCATTTGAAAAGGAAGGCCTTGAAGAAGAAACGTCTTCTCAAAAAAGGATCTCGAAAAATCAAATAAGAAGAATGAAGAGCTGCAACAAACATGTGAAGAAAACGAAAATTGCTGAAAGAAGAGATTCTAAAACCGAAGGATCAAGTAGAAGATGGAATAAGGAAAGAAGAAAGCATGACAAAGCAATGTCAAGCCTTGGAGGTTGAGGCAAACATTCTCAAAGGTAAATTAGAAGAAAAGTTAAACTTTTCGAGGTTCCAAGATAGTACTAATATTTTGGACAATATTCTCAGCAATCAAAGGTCTCCGGCTATCAAACTTGGTCTTGGTTTCTATGAAATTCAAGTAAAAGGAGAATACAGCTCACAAGGAAATGCTAAAAAATTTAGAGGATGTCAATGCAAAACCCGAAGTGTTGAAAGTTGCTAAAAGGTCAACCAACAATGATGAAATATCAAAGGAAATCAGTCAATAATGTTGAATGCTTTAAATGTCATAATTATGGGAATGTTGTTAAAACTGCAGGAGTGACTATTTCTACCCACAAACTACCGTATCCTATATATAGAAAGGTATCTGTTTCTTCAAGGATATTGTTTTTCATGTAACAAGTATGGACATAAAGCAGCTGATTAAAGGAGGGAGATTAGAAATACTCATTATGATTCTTATGCTTATTTCTCCTGGACACATGAGATGTTATTCTTGCACAAAGTATGGACATGTAGAAAAGGAATGCAGTTGAACAGACCGAGAAAGTGACAATTTTTCGTACGCTAGAAAATTCAAGAAAATTTGGAAAAAGAAGGAGGACCAATCAGAAAAGGTAGGGAATTCCGACCCCATCGTAGTCATCCGTCTAAAGCCATTTGTCTTATTGACCGTGTGATCGATGGGATACATTATGAGATTTAGTAATGTCAGTGGGGAGCAATGTACAAGATGACTCTCATGGTTGATTTGATTATTCTCGTTATATGTATTTCGACAAGAGCATCTCATATGAAGAAGACAGCATAGAAGCAGAAGTCTGGGGAGATGAAGGAATGTGAAAATTTTCTATAAGTCACTTTCCATACGCGAGTTCTATGAAAAAGTACAGATACACGCATGAAACCAATGTACACAATCGCGTATGCATCGATGATAAGAGAATTATATAATAGCTGAATATCCGGAGCGCAGGTTCACGAGCACTGGCCCGATTGTTAATAAATCGTATTATTGACTCGTACGTCTTAGTTTCTTCCGTTCTAAATAATGATGATATGATACTTGGTTTCTCATGTTGAAGACTATGGATGAGTCATGTTTGTTTTTTATGAAGAGTATTCGTTGTCGAGATGAAAGTCTTATAAGCCGGAGATAAGGAGCGTTTACACAGAGATTGTTGGCCGATAACTGTCGATGAAGGTGTCTTGTGTTGTGCAAGTTAAGAAGGAGCACCGGTTCGTGGGGAGCAAGAAAGTTGGAATACTAATGATTGCATCGTTGGCACCATGACCCATATTCTTTGATACCATGCTCAAATGATGACAACTTCAAGGGTTTATTATGATGAGATTTTGAGCCCCGTTTGCTGAAAAGTATCTTTTGTGCTCACACATGGATGAGTTGGAAGTTGTTTGATTCGTAAATAAGAATAGATCATGCAGTAGTTTTTTACTATGGTTGAGATCTTTTGCCTACATATGTTACTTCATGTTAAATCTTGAAGATCGTGGTGATGTCGGGACCACATGGATGATTGTCGACACTTATGTGAAGATGTTGTTCGTGATGAGAATTTCTTGGAAAGAATGTATTGATGTTGCAAGAACTAAGTGTTTGGTTACTAATGTGTTTATGCCACCCCATTGGATGATTAAGACAAAACTACTGTTCTATCTATCCGTATTCTAGGGAAGCATTCAAATATCTCGTAAAGAATTTGAACACCGGCTTTTGCCTTCACAGAGGATCAGATCCTGTTAAAATATAGAAGATGGTATTGGATACGTGGATTTCTTGAAACATGCTTTCGCGTACATACACGAGTTCATGCACATAAACCCACATGTCCGTTGTCGACAAATTTCCTCGTTTGGGGTCGTCAAAGACAACTCAGTATGGTCGTTTGGCATCTCTCGATATTGCTCCGCATCTCCGGTGGTGTTCCCGCTCATAATTCTATTTCAATGTTTTGATAAAGATGCCTTGATGATTTGTTGGTGAAAGTGTTCAGATGCACAAACTAAGGGGGAGCCTTATCATATGAAAAGGATAATACTTGGATGGCCGCATTCAGAGCATTAGCTTACTTATATAATGCATTGTTGGCATTATGATGGTTTTGAACATGTTCTCTTTTCTTGAGGACTTTCTGGTGTTCGTCATAAATGGTCATATTTGTATTTTGATGAAAAGGTCTTGTTGAGACCCATGATGTAAAATTGTAATATTCAAATCATGTAAGGACTTGTCAAATTTGTAAACCCACTTCGATTGGGTAGCTAAGTTGAATGTAAACCCACTTGGTTGGGTACTTGAGTCTCATATGTGTAAACCACTTGCTGGGATGTTTATAAGTATGAAGTCTTTGGTGATAGGAAGTTCATAGAGTTTTCGCTGTACTTTATTGAAAAACATGTTTGAATATTCAGCATGAACCTGGGGGAGCTTGGTCACTAAAAGATACCGTATCTGTACATCGTTTTCCACATGAGGAGAAAAGGGGGAGAGTGTGCTGGTCTCTGGACCGCCTTTTCCCATGATGTCAAAGGTGGAGAGTGACATGGTGTCCGAACAAGATAATGGTGCCAAAAAATGGGGGAGAGGACAGGTGTCATTGTACTTTAATGTCCCAACTGTTGTGGTGATCAAACACCATTTTGGTTGCCATCAAGTCCAAAGGGGATATTAAGTTAAACATGATGCAAAGTGTTGTCCTCATGGCAAACTCATTTAATGAAGATGAAGACATGAGAATGTTGGGCATGTGTTGTCTCGATGGCAATCCACCCGATGAAATTATTCGTGACTTAATGGACTTATTAAATGATGTAACCGATGTGATATGATGTTTACTATTGTCCTCGATGAACAACCCACTGACAGTATTGTCCTTGGATGGCAAAACCCACCTGATGAAGTTGTGCTTGGATAGAATATGTTCTGATGAACCGCTAAAAGATGTAAATCTAATGTATCTACAAGAGCACAAGGTGTTGAAGAAAGGAATTCAATATATGCTAGATCTATGAAGAAAGAGTATGTATCAAGTCATACGGACCGTTCTTAGGGTAAGTCCCGTATGCACGTGGGAAACAACGTGCGAAGTCGCGTATGGGAAAACGCTTACAAAGTGCAAAACTGCAGTAACCACCATGGTATTGACCCATTGTATTGGGTAACATCTGCCTAAATGACCGTCTGTGAACACTACCGATGGGCCGTGTTTTCGCTTTCATGGTATTGGAAAGGTGTTTCTCCATATAAAGAGAAGAAATTCATCGTGCAAATGATGAGAGTAAAGATGTTCGAGCTGAATGAATACTTTCTCCGAAGTATATCTCGAATGCAAAGGGTTACAGCTTGAATGATAGATTCACTTGCATGATGCACCAATGATGAAGAAGGGCATTCAGATCCGAAATGTACTTGTGTATTTTCTAGATCCTATTAGGATGATTAGATCTCGAGAAGAGGCGAACATCTATCTCAAGTAAAGGGTTAAATATGTGGATAAATTGCTTCCGAATAATTGCAATGACCTAACAATCGAAGAACCACACGCTAGTTCGGGCCACAAGAGGAAGCGCGTACATACGCGCCCCTCGCCGAAGAGAAAGCGCGATGCGCACGAAATTAGCTCGTAATGTGTATGTACATACGCCGGTTTATGTGAACGGAAGCGCGTATACACGCGACATCGTTGAAAGGAGCGCGTATGCAAACCAGGGTTTGGCCGGGTCCGGTAAGAAAAGTCCGATCCGTTCACTGTTTATAGATATCCGTTTTGCTGAGTTATATGTTTCGGGTCATGTTTGACCGTGCTTAAAAGCATGGAGTGGTTCTTACCGAAAAATATGATGAAACGTGGCTCCCAAGTTATGTTCTAAAGGAAGCCTTGGATCCAAAGAAAATTGATGAAACGTGGTCCACAGAGGCCGAGGGTTGTAGCCTTCGCCCTCGGGGAGTTGTAGCCTTTCCAGGTGAGGTCGAACAAGATCGGGTCGTAGCCCCTTCCGTAGAGAGGCCGGTAAACGAGTCGGGGTTGGAGTTTCCTTCCGAGAGGTCGGCAAAGAAGCGCGAGGGTGCCTCGCGTGGGCCGGGTAGGAGTTCCACCAGCACATATGTTGTAATATGTTTTCTCTATAATAAAATATTGAAGGCCTACAACCCACGCTATGGTTTTCTCCCGACTCTGGGTTTCCAATTTCAAAAATCCCCGGTGTTCATGTGTGATGCTTTGTGTGATGGCTTATTCTATTGTTACCGTACATTTTTATTGATAACTTAACATTAGATGAATGAATATTGCAAAGAACTAAGTTAATAAATATCCGCATATTTAGATCTCTCGTTAACACGCGAGTTGTATGAAGGATATCCACGTGTATACGCAAGTTTACTAAAGGAGAGCAGCGTATGGGTTTTAGAGAGTGAAAAGTAAAAAGTTTTAGCTTACCCTAAATATTGATTCACCCCCCCCCCCCCTCTCGTATTTTTCCCAACACATTTAAAGGTGACACAAGTCTCAAAACACAACTTAATCCCTCTCCTCACTATTGCCTCCACAATCAATCATTCTAGCATCGTCGAACGTCGACTCGTGGTAATGTATCATGCCTAATTTCAACCAAAGGTTTAGCTTCGTGTCTCTGAATTGGCTCTTGTAAAATTTTAGTGATATTTCTTCTTTGGGTGCCTAGTGAATCTCCGAGCTTAGCATCGACATTGAGATCATCTCTTCTACATAGAAGTTCTCGATCTCGAGAAAGGGTATTCTAAATTTTTTTTTAAGAAATCTTACATCAAGTCACATGCATTGTGATTTTCAAATATTCTCTTTGTATTACGCTGAGCAACTTGATCATCTCTTTTATGGACAAGTTCCGATTGTATAGAAGGAATATTCTCAAATGTTTCCCTAAGAAACTCTGGCGTCGGAGTCATGAGCATTGTGTTTTTTAGATGCTCGACATAAACAATTCCCCGCTTCTCAAGCCCTTACCAATTAATATCTTCAATCAACTTGACTGGGTTCTCATGCAAATAGCGAGGATGACTCAAATCTATCTTTTCTATCTCCTTTTGATCCAAACCACAAGACTTGCACCCAATTGTCACATGGATTTTTCTTAGGTCCCATCTAAGAAATCTTAGGATAATTTAAAATAATGTTACCTATATTTTCCTTTCTTAGTCCCGTGCCTGATGTACCATCCACCGAGAGAATGTGTTGTTGTCTCCTGAACCCGTCCACATAAAGTTGAGGCTTTTTGTATGGTATAGCTGGTTAATCTCATCCCAAGGGCAACCGATACTTGCACAAAAGCATTAGCTTAAAATACTACTACATTTCGGGATTTTTTTTTTTGCAACAAACAAGCAAACCTTGTTCTTCTCAACTTGAAAACCATTCAAACTATTAGAAACAGTCACAAATTTTTTATATACTTCATCATTAAGAAGCGTCGATAGGAACATGTACCATAGTTATCGTAGATATATTGTGGTTATTCCATAGTAATATTCAAATGCATTCGGTTTCAAAATACAATATAAAAAACCTACTACTATAAAGAAACTCAAACAAACAATTAACACAAAAATAGGGTACAGAAAAATGAAACCACAAATATGTCGAAGTGAGAACAAACCTCCAATCGCATCTAAAAGTGTCCTTCATCTTTGTAAAACTCCACAATGCGTGAGAGCACAAGCATTATGGGCCTAAGCGCAAAAGCTTCTACATTAAAACATTCAAATGCCTCGGCATGAGACCTTGTATTTGGAGACATATCCCATTTCCAATGTGAGCTTCATGGTGATAAGCTCGTTTTCGGTAATTAAATTAGGACCAAGTGCATCCGCAAATGTATTCCTCCATTGGCAAGATATTAAAATATGACATTGCATCCTTACTTGAAACCAAGGGGGAGGAGATGAAGGAAGAAAAGACAGAATTAGGTCACCAAAGTGTCGCTGATTTTTCATCGAATGACTCACTACCATCGACATTGGAAAGGTAATGCCCTCTGTGAGTTGCCCATTTTTCCTCGCAACATTCTCTCTCGCTATCTTCCAACATTCACCGTCCGGCGTTGAAGAGACTGTAGTGAATCGAGATTCTCGTCTCTGCCATCGATGAACCCATTCCACTCTTTCAACGCCCCATATTCTTTCTTCAACGCGCCCGCTTTTCCAGATGGTCATTCCGATGGAACTCACCCAAAATTTATTACAACACACCACATTCAAAATAAAATACCCTATTCCAAAATGCATAACGTTTGAGATGAATCTCAAATTCAGCCGCATTCAAAGTTTTAGGATTTTTTTAAAATTGAGAAAATGCATTTTAATATTTGGGATTCACGCTGGGAGATGAACATCTACTCCGTGAAAAGATCGTCCGGAAGGACAAGGACAGTAGCCGGACATGATTACCCGACGCGCTCGTGAAAACCATGGAATTTTCAACTCCGTTAAACTCCCACCAAAATATTATATGGCTCGTAAAAACATGGAATTTTCAACTCCGTTGAATTCCCACCAAATTATTAAAGGCGGAGGAAAATATTAAAAATAAAATAAAATCGAGATCACTTAAAAAAAAGTTGGAGGAAATATAAAAACAAAAGAAAAAAACAAGATCACTTAAAAAAAAGTTGGAGGGAAATATAAAAACAAAAGAAAACGAGATCACTTAAAAAATGTGACAAAAGGCTCTATCAAAGATGAGTCTTTCTTTTATTCATTTTTTCTATTTTTTTGGTTTTGAGAAAAACTCGGTATATGTTGTTAGAATGAAGCATTTTATTTTATTTTTAATAGTCTTTTATTTTTTTTTATCATTTTTTATTGATTTTTATAAAAAATATCATTATTAAGAAAATTTAAGCAAATAGTAAAAAAATTTTTTTAAACTAAAATAATTAAAATAACAATGTATTTATCGATTTTTACAATTTTTTATTTTCTCGAGTCATAATAGAAAAACTTGCCAAATAGTTAAAAAAAAATTTTTAAACAAAAAAATTAAAAACATGGTTTTTACCGTTTTTTATAAATTTTTTATTTTCTATGTTGTTAAGAAATTTTAAGCAAATAGTCCAAAAAAATTCTCTAAACTAAAATAATTAAAAAAACAAAAGCCTAATAAATGTTGACATAGATATGAAAATAAATTTCAGACAATTAAAAGAGGAAGAAAAGATCACAAGTATATTGCAATACGAAGAGTGGACCTTAGGATACTAGCATGCATGGTGGAAGATTTATATCCTCGTACCTTGTAAATTGTTAATTTAATATAACTGTATGGAATTATAAATTGTTAATTTTAAATAACTAGATGGAATTATTTGATTTTAAATTTTATTCTATTATGTTCTTCCAAATTAATAAATGTTAATTGCGAAATAGACCACTTCCCTATGTTCAAGCTCCTTATTCCTACTAATACAAACTCTTCTGACTTTATGTGTACTTATATATTTAATTGTTAAAAACTAAAATTTGGGGTGGAAATGTGGTGGTGGTGGTAGTCATAAGAAGAATCGTGTGTTTATATACGTTGAACAAAATCAGAGGCTTTCAAATCAATATCCGGATGTTTACAAGTGTATAAATAAAGTACATTTAACCATGTTAGATGGCACATTTTATACGTATCATAATGTATGAGGGGAAATGATTTTCGTGCTAGTGATCTAGTCACACAAAGTGACCCCATAAATTTGTTTTGGGATATCTCGAGATTCAATGCATAATCTAAAGTGAGAGAGGATTCAATACAAGGTGAGAGTAGAAAAACCCTCCAGTGACAAATTTTAGAAAAAAGGGTATTCAAAATTTTAACATTGGTAGATGGATTCAAAGACCCTTTGTTCTGAATTTAACACCGCGCATGTGATTCAGTAGACCCCCTCGTAGTGAATGTGACACTTCGTATCAAAATTGAATTTTTTCATTTCCGTAGTGACACAATTAAAAGTTACTAACATAAATGACTAATTCACATACTTGGTGTACTTGCTATTTGGTCATATTTTTTTATTTCGCTATAATAGTCATTTTACGTTAATCTCATTATTAATTTTTTCACTTATTATTCAATGTACATTTTAGTCTTAAACTAAATTAGTCACATATTATCTAATACATATTTTAGTTCTAGACTAAATTAGTCATTGAAGTTAGTCGTTTTTAGTTTAGTCACTTATTATCTAGTCATATATTTTATTCCTAGACTAAATTAGTCGTTTAATTTAGTCATTTTTAGTTCACCACTTAAAATTGCTCAAATTTAGTAGTAATTCACTTGAAATAAATGCAAGACTAACTTTTTTTGGTCACCTAGTCACTAATTTCATCATTTTCTACTAGGACGAAGTTCTAGGAAGGCCATAGAATTTTAGAGAGTGTCTTGCAAGAAAACCTCAGAATGTATTGACACCCCAACACCATCCTTCAAGTCATAGAACATAAAAATTTCATAGTTAAGTTGCCATCACCCCACCAAGTTGCAAAGATTTTTCATGAGAATTTGCACACAATCAAACCATAATTCAGTAAATTTAGGGGCTGTTTAAAGGGGTAGGGGTAATAAAACCACATTTTGTGTGAATTTGAAACCTTTGGGGTCCCAATATCACACTATTTTTTAAAAAAATTCATAGAAAACCACCTCTCTAAAACAGTCATAAGATGGGGGGAGGTTTCAATAGAAGGGAGCCCACAGACCTAAAAAGAACTGGACTACACCGTCTTGTGGTTGACATCTTCATAAATCACTAGTTTTTGCGATTCTTTGAGGTCCTCAAGGGGTTTGATGATGAAGTGAATCGAGAATTTCCAATAGCCTTGAAATATTAAGTAGATGATAGGGCCGCCAAAGTGTTACGAGGGTTAGCAATTACCATAAACCCTAATCTCATGAGCAGAGTCACCACCTTACCTATAGGATTTAAACAGAACAAAGAGGAAAAATTCATATTGCCTCTAAGAAGATTTTATTCTTTCCCAATGAGGAATACAGTGAAGATAAGAATTGGGTAAGAAGGGAAAGTTTTCTTTAGCCATGGGATGAGGTAGCTTACCATGTCATGAAATATATCTCCTATGAGGGTAGACTAAGTGCGGTCTATGGGTACCATTTTAGCTTATCGTGTGAACTTAGGTTCAAAGGGGATATTCCAATAGATCATAGACTAAGTATCCCATATTTCCTCCTCCATTCTGTTATCCATGATAACCATTAGGTTTTTCTTGAGTTAATTAGGGTAAGTTACTTAGGGTTTGATAGGTTTTTTAAATTTGTGATTTTAAAAAATTTCACATGTATGAAGGTCCCTTAGTGATTTTGAAAGGTCAACATTAGTGTTTATAGGAGTCATTGTTAAAGAAAAATTCAAAATTTCATTTTGCATGAGTTTATCTTGTCATTATGGTGAATTTGACACTTTTACACGCTTCCGCAACGACTCTAGTTCAAACAGGTCAGTATTTTCTACGAAATTTCCCGAAACTTTCATAGCAAATATGCCTTCCCGAATACAAGATTTGCTATGAAATTCAGTTTTTCTACTAACGTTAGGGAAAAGCGTAAAAATTTTCAAAAATGATTTGTTCAGAGGGTTTTAGAGCATATTGGCTCATGATTGCTCCCTATTGTCATTTTCCATCATTTGTAAAACGCATGATGCTTAATCATCATATTCCCTTTTCGCATTTTAATTCTAATTTCTTGTCTCAAATACGCTCTTATCTCATCGTTTGAGTTTATTTGGTTGTCTTAGTATCATTTTGTTATTATTGGAGTATATCTTGTTGTCTCAAGGTAGATTATATTAGTATCAAAGGTCACTGTGTTGTCCATAAATGTTTTTTGTAGGTGTCAAGGAAGGGGTTTTTCAATACATTTTGGAGCCATGGAATAATAAAAGAAGCAATATAAAAGAGGATCAGTGGAGCCTATCACAATATAACAACAACTAAAATAAAATATGTTTGAGCTTCCCTTAGAAGATGAGGTGCCTCGATGAAAAATAGAACCACTGAAAAAGAGGAAAGGCAAGGAGCCTGTACAAGAGAAAAGTGAAGTGGAGATGCTGCAATAATAGTTGAGAGATGCTAAGAATGAGTGATGAAGCACTTATGAAAGAGGAACATATGGTTTCAGGTAGAGAGGAGAAGGTTTCGGGGTCAAGCCAAATAACTAGAAGCACAAATGGAGATGATACAAGCTAAACTTTTGAAGAGGGGTCTAAAATTCATTACTGTTACTAGTGATGCTCCATAATTTTTGTAAGACTACAAAATTTTTACTATATTATGGCTTATACAGGCTTATGTAGGATTTTATAAATTCTTTTGAGGCTTAATAATGATAAAAGTATAAAATCTCATAAACTAGGTGCTTCCATAGCAACTCCCACGCTTGAAGGCATAAATTTTCTACAGAAGTGTTGTAGCTTTCCATGGAGATAAAAACCTACTAAAATTTCAGAAACAGGAGGAATCAAGGCATGTGTTTAACTCATTAACCTGAAATAAGACCCTGGAATAGTAAAAAAAGTAAAATAATATGCAGAGGGTTTATTTTGATATTTTCTACCAAAGTTTGCTACCGAATTTCTGGAAATGATTGTTTTAGTAGTTAACTTGAAGCTCACATTCTAACCAAATGGAAAGGAATTTTGGAAATCTGAAGGAATTTTGGAAATCTAAATGAATTTTTTCTTTAGCACGAGCCCATTTACAAAATCCTCTCTCAGTTTTTACACAACCATCAAGGTTTGAAAAATGTGCACTCGTCATTGAGGCTTATTTTATAGAATTTTGAAGACTTGTTGCAGAAATTTTAAAATTTGACTTGGTGGAGGTCTAGCTTAGCAAAGTCAAACAGGTCAGCATCCAAGTGGCATGATGATACATCAACAATCAAACACCTCAATATTTTTTATATTTGATAAGGATCATAAGCAAAGTTTCTTAAACTTATTAAATGGTGATAGACTCCTATTTGTATTTAAACTCTGCAAAACAAAAATATCCCTAAAAAAGTTCCATTGTCTTGTAAAACAATTAGGATAAGGAATCTTTGATGTGCATTGAGTCAAGCCCAAGTGGAAGAGTATTGTTATGGACAATGTAACAATACTCCACTCTATATATATGTAAATTTTTCATTTTGAGCTGAATGGACAATGCGAAGGAGGCCACTCTTTGTAATTTTTTACAGTTAATACAAATGTTGTAGCAACTATGTTTTACTACCTGAGATTCAATTTTTGGCTCTTTATTTTCTTATTATGCTTATGATTTCATGTTTCTATTAGTATTCATGGCAATTTTATTACTTATAATTCATGACAAATGCTCCAACTTCCTTCATTTGATGTGTATGACTATAAATTTTATTTGACATTAGTTTTAAAGCCAATTTCCTTAAATTCCATTATATAGTGTTTTTTGTAATTGATTTTTTCTTGATTGAATCCATGCCCAATGGTGGCAGCCCTCACATATTCTTTCACCTACAAAAAAACCACATAAAGCATAAACAGTTTTAGTCATATGCAAATTGAATTTTAGCTAGAATATTTCAAGGTTTTCTTTGAGAGAGCCCTCTTATATTGGAAAGGCTAACTTCCAGTCAAAATTGGTTTGAAATAGTTATGCTGGGTTGGTGGTTGAAATAACCCAACTAGTTCCAACCGGGTGATAACATTTTGGTGAGTCTATTGGGAGTCTGAAATTCTTATCATCCTTGGTGATTCTTTTGAAAGGAACTGACCTCTTCAAGGTAGCAGGAGATTAGAAAATCTGAAGGTTGTACTTCTATATTGGTGACTCCAATCTTGAAGAATTCAGAAATTCATAGCTTCATGGTAACACTACTAGGGAAATGAGAGACTTAGATGCAACTACAATTTATTCATGGTAGTCATGTGTGGACTCTTCAAAAATTTATGGAATTCCAAATCTTTTTCCCAAGGATGCATATCTTTTAAGTATTGGCCCTAAATTTTATGGAAAAGATTTAATCTTGAATTTAGAGCATGTATCAAAGTTTTGTAACTTTATTAAGTTCCTTAGAGTCAAACAAGAAGTTGTATTCATTAGGATTTTATATGAGTCATTTCAAGGAAAGTGTAAAAATTGGGTGGAAAAGTTACTTGCTAGATCTATTAAATCATTTTCAGCTTTTTGGCTTATTTTCTTGGAAACATGGATGGAGAAGACAGAGTTTGTGGCAGGATCTTTTTCCATTCAGGAGTTCATAGAATGGATGGAAAGAGATGTATTTTGATATAGAAGTTGGTGAGAACTTTTCTTCATCATCGTCTTCTTATTTAAAGTCATATAAAGGAAATCATAAAAACAAGATCATATTTTTAGATGAATTGGCTCATGAGCTTGAAAAATATATTGAAGACGTTGAAGCTCGAATTAAATATTTTCATTTTCAAGACCATATGTAGTCTTCTGAAAGTGTTTTCCAGCCAAAACAAGCATAGGAGGTATTGTCTTTTGACATCAAGATAGAGAAATGTTTTGTTTTAAAAAATAGATTTGATGACACACAGCTGAGAACATATGATGACATGGAAAATAAGTGTGAAGTGTTCAAGTATGAGGATTTATTTGCTCAATATTTTGAAAATATTAATAAAAAATATCATATATTTATTGATCCTGTAGCAGACTATATGAAGAATTTTTTAGTCCGAGTTTTCAACCATGTTTTCACTGTGAGAAACAAATCCATTGTTAGTTGCCATTATATTTTCCAGCTTTGATTTTGTTGGTGCATAGTCAATAATTTATTTTATTTCAACAGCTACTTGATTGGATTCACTAGCATTTTTGTGTCATTTGATTCAACAGCTTCTCAGAAGTATAAGGTAGGTAGGTGTGTGTGTGAATAAGCTCAGTATTTCGAGCATCTTTTCGACATGTACAAATTTGGTTTTCATCTTGGACTGTAGTTTGGTTTGGTTGCAAAAAGTTCAAATTGTAGGAGTAGATGATTTCTTCAACATGTTTTAGCCCGAAGTGAAGGCCATAAGAACTTAGAGATGATATCATCAAGTTTCAGCTTGAAATTTTGAATAAGGCACTAGATCTGTTGGTTCTTTATTGCACCACAGGGGTGCAACATTCCCATTGGAGCCATTGTTATCCATGATAAACATTAGGTTTGTCTTGAGTTAATTAGGGTAAGTTAGTTAGGGTTTAATAGGTTTTTTAAATTTGTGATTTTCAAAATTTTCACATGTATGAAGGTCCCTTAGTGATTATGAAAGGTCCCCATTAGTGTTTATAGGAGTCATTGTCGAAGAAAAATCCAAAATTTTGTTGTGCATGAGATTATCTTGTCATTATGGTGAATTTGACACTTTTACACTCTTCCACAACAACTCTAGTTCAAACAGGTCAAGATTTTCTATGAAAGTTCCTAAAACTTCCATATCAAATCTGCCTTCCCGAACACATGATTTGCTACGAAATTCGGTTTTTCTTCTAACGGTGGGGAAAACCATACATAGTGTCAAAAAATGTTTGGTCAAAGGTTGTTAGAGCATATTGGCTCATGATTTCTCCCTATTGTCATTTTCCATTATTTGTGAAACACATGTTGCTCAGTCATCATATTCCCTTTTCACATTTTCATTTTGATTTCTTGTCTAAAATACACTCTTATCGCATCCTTGTGAGTTTCTTTGGTTGTATTAGTATTGGTATATTATTCTTGGAGTGTATCTTGTTGTCTCGGGGTAGATTCTATTAGTGTCAAAGGTCAATGTGTTGTCGCTACAAATATTTTGCAGGTGTCAAGGAAGGGGTTGTTCAATACATCTTGGATCCATGAAATAAAAAAAGAAGCAATATAAAACAGGATGAGTGTAGCCTATCACAATATCACAACAGATAAAAGAAAATATTCATGAGCTACCCTTAGAAGAAGAGGTGCCTCCATAAAAAGTAGAACTAATGAAAAAGAGGAAAGGCAAGGATCCTAGATAAGAGAAAAGTGAAGTGGAGATATTGCAAGAAAAGTTGAGAGATGCTAAGAATGAGAATGCTGAATAAATTATAAAATAGTAACAAATGGTTCCAGGTGGAGAGAAGAAGGTTTCAGGGTCAAGCCAAATACCTAGAAGCATAAATGGAGATGATACAAGCTAAAATTTTGAAGAGGGGTCTAAAATTCATTATTGTTACCAATGATGAACATAAGTATGATAAGACTACAATTTTTTTACTATAGTGTGACTTATATAGGCTTATGTAGGATTTTATAAGTGTTTTGGAGTTGAAAGAATGATAAAAGTATAAAATCTCAGAAACTAGGTACTTCGGTACCAACTCCCAGGCTTGAAGGCAGAAATTTGCTATGGAATTTCTGTAGCTTTCCATGGAGGTAAACACCCGCTAAAATTTCAGAAACAAGAGGGTTGAAGGCATGTATTACTCTTTAACCTCAAATAATACCAGGGAATTGTCAGAAAATTAAAATAATATGCGGAGGGTTGATTTTGACATTTGCTACCAAAGTTTGCTACGTAATTTCTGGAAATCACTATTTTAGTAGTCAAAGTGAAGCTCACTTTCTGACCAAATGGAAACGATTTTTTGAAATTTGAAGAAGGTTTTTCTTCAAAATGAGCCCATATAAAAAAGCCTCTCTAAATTTTTACGCAACCATCAGGGTTTGAAAAATATGCACTCATATTTGAGGCCTATTTTACATAATTTTATAGACTTGTTGTAGAAATTTTAAATTTCAACTTGGTGGAGGTCCAACTCAGCAAAGTGAAATAGGTCAACATCCATGTGGCATGATGAAATATTGGCAATCCAACACCTCAATGGTTGTTATATTCTATAAGGATCATGAGCAAAGTTTTTTAAAGTTATTAAATGGTGATAGACTCCTATTTGTATTTAAACTCTGGAAAACAAAAATATCCCTAAAAAGTTCCATTGTCTTGTAAATAAATTAGGTTAAGGACTCTTTGAGTTGCATCAAGTCAAGCCCAAGTGGAATAGTATTGTTATGGTGACTCCAAACCTCTCTCTCTCTCTCTCTCTCTCTCTCTTTGAGGTAAATGGACAATGTGATGTATGCCACTCTTTGTAATTTTTTACAGTTAATACATACTCTCTCTCTCTCTCTATATATAAATTTTTCATTTTGAGGTAAATGGAAAATGTGATGTATGCGACTCTTTGTAATTTTTTACAGTTAATACATATGTTGCAGCAACTCTGTTTTACTACCTAAGATTCGATTTTTGGCTCTGTATTTTCTTATTATGGTTATGCTTTAATTTTTCTATCAGTATTCATGGAAATCTCTCTCTCTCTCTCTCTCTCTCTCTCTCTCTATAAATTTTTCATTTTATAACTTTTTCATTTTGAGGTAAATGGAAAATGTGATGTATGCCACTCTTTGTAATTTTTTACAGTTAATACATACTCTCTCTCTATATATATATATAACTTTTTCATTTTGAGGTAAATGGACAATGTGATGTATGCCACTCTTTGCAATTTTTTACAGTTAATACATATGTTGCAGCAACTCTTTTTTACTACCTAAGATTCGATTTTTGGCTCTGTATTTTCTTATTATGGTTATGCTTTCATTTTTCTATCAGTATTCATGGCAATTTGATTACTTGGAATTCATGAAAAATGCTCCAAATTCCTTTATTTGTTGTGTATGACTATAAATGTTTATTTGAAATCAGTTTAAAACCCAAATTGCCTCAGCTTCCCTTAAAAATTGTTATTTTTAATTGAATTTTTCTCGACTAACTCCATGCCCAATGGTGGAAGCCCTCACATATTCTTTCACCTGCAAAAAACCACATAAAGCATAAACATAGTTATTCATCTGCAAATTGAATTCAGATAGAATATTTCATTTTTTTCATTGAGAGAGCCCTCTTAGATTGGAATGGCTAACTTCCAGTCAAAAGTGGTTTCAAATATTTATGTTGGGTTGGAGGTTGACACAGCCCAATTGGTTCCAACCAGGTGATAACACATTCAGTTAGAGATACGAGCTAGAGGGTAAGGGAGAGAAAATATCAACACTTATCTCATCATGGTCTCATTAAATTTATAGTAGGGGATGCTCTCAAAAAACTCAAAAAACGTGTACCTTGGTCCACTTTCTTTGACATGGATAGAGAATCATTCACTGTGACATAAACCATCACTCCTAGAGATACCCCTGCCTCTAGCCTTAGATAAAGGGGCATAAAAGATGAGGAAGAAGAGGAAATGGAAACAAAGGTAGAACCCATAGAAAATGTAGGAGAAGATGAAGAAAGAGAAGAGGAGGAAGAGAAATATGAAAAGGGAGAAGAAGAGGAAAAATAATAGGAAGAGAAATATGAAGAGAAAGAAGGAAATATAGAAGAGGAGGAGATATTATACCCCAATATTACCACTGATATCTCCCCTCAACAATCCTTCCTTTCACCAGGGACCACTAAAAAGGAAGTGGTTTCCACCTTAGCCACTGTAAGAACCCATGGGAAATCAAAGAGAAAGAGGCATACCCCTATTTACTTCAGTACCAGTAAGAGTGCCAAGGTGAAACAAGGGAGTCCTCAAAATCCAACCAAGAACCCCATCACAATTGAATAATTACAAAATAAGATAGGAGAAATAGGGCCAAAGGAGGGAAATATTCAAGAGGTCACTTCACCTAAAAATAAACCTATGACCTATACAAGAAGGAAATCCTCAAGGCTAGCATCCCTCAAATAAGTAGAAACACCCATAGACCTCCAAGAGAAAGAAAATAAGGGGTAGCATGAAAATCAAGGTTTGCTACAGAAAACAAAAAGTTTGCTACAGGAGACTCAGACAGTGCTACAGGAAACTCAAAGTGTGCTACAGGAAGAGAAAAAAGTCATGGGATAAGAGATAAAGGCACCCTTAGAAGGGAAGGAGGTCCAATGTGATGAAAAAGAGGCAGAAGTTGAGGGGCAGGATGCCAAAGTTGAGAAATAAGAGAAGGAATAGGAGGAACCAATGGAAGAACCAGCCTCTCCAAAAATTGTCCCAAAATAAATTAGATTAGTTTAACATCATAGCCTACATCCAAACTTGAGATCCTAGGGGAGAGATTTGGATTATGTTAGACTTAGGGAGGCAGTGTGGAAAGAGAAGCTACAAGAGGCACAAGCAAAGAATGCAATATTGAATGGCCAACTGCAGCAAAAATACAAATAGATTTACACCATGGCAGATCTGTGCGTGGAAGAAATACAACACAAGAATCCCTCAATTCTTATGCCATTTACCTAAAGGAGCAATGGATACAATTCCAAATCAAACACTAGAATCATATGGGTCATTTCCTTTCCATAATTACTTTCAATTTATTTATTTTTGCAATGAGTCCAACATAGAAGATATGGCCAAATTGGCAGAATTTTACGTGCATAATCTTGTCCTAACTGATATGAACATTTGGGACCCAAAATCTAGGTTGGGGGATATGCACCTGATGTCCCTAGCCTATTGGATGACAAATGAAGAAGTCGGGGCATAGGAGGTCAAGAATGTGATAAAGAGAGAAGGAAAAGAGCCTCTCCAAATTAGGACAAAGCTAATCAGCCCTAGAGGGTTCATAAAAAACCTCCAAATGATATCCAATGATGCCAACCTTGCAGACATATATCTCAACACCCAAGCACAAGAGATTGTGCATTATTATTACATCTCTAGAATATTGGGAGAGGAGTGTGTGATGGAATTTTAGAGAAGATGAAATGGCCTCTTAGTTAGCCTGAGAAACCTGGAGTATCATACTCCATGCATATTGAGATTTTCCCTAGAAAGATCATCTTTTTACAAAATGACAATCCAAACGATGAAGATCAAATGACTTGGATCAAAACTCGGTCCACCTTTGATGCTGAGACTAAGTGAAGGAAAATATCAAACAGCGGAGGAAAATGAATGGGATGAATTAGAAAAGAATGTAGGGTTTTACCCACCTAAGGGGACTCCTTCCATGATACTTTGGGATGTTAGAAAGGCCACAAGGCTTCTAAAAGAAATCAAGAAAGAGGACCGAGTTTCTCTGAGGATCATAAACCATTTGGTAAGGAAGTGATGATGAGCACCATCATTAGGTACATTCTAAGTGGCTAATTGTCCCCTTTTTAGTTTAATTATTCTCTCACACATAGATTTAATTGCATTTTTTCATATTTTACTTAGTGGCATTGGTGTATTAAGGGTTTTCATGCTTCAAGGCCTAATGTGGTTTAAATGCAGGAAAATTAGGGGAATAATGACATTTTTTAGGAAGATCGCACAATTAGGGCTCGAAGTAGACATCAAGGCGTTATTGTAGGAGGGTTGACCACCTCCTTAACTTCTAAAGGAAATCAATATATCCTCAATATTCTCCTCCAAGAGCTCGAAATCAGAGGTAGCGAACCAAGTGAAAGATAAAAGGGAGACAAGCTCCACTTCTCTCGAGTTCCAAGGGAACAAATACCTACATTTTAGGGAGCTCGTGATAGCTACACCTTAGCATAAATAGGCCAGAGAAAGAGCTCACTAGGATTATAATTTTGGATGTAGCTAGAGAACTCTTAGATTTTGTAATAGACATTTCTGACATTCATATGTTATGTACAAGACTGGTTATGACATAAAATGAGCAGTTGGTTTCTTCTCCACTGAGTTAATTTCAGGGGGATGAGCTTGTGGGTTAGGGCCCAATACATTGGCCTCAGCCTCTCTTTCATACTTGTGTTTTATTTCATGTTACAATAGTTATTTTCCTTCATTTCATGTCGGGTAGTATATAAAACCTCAAAACTGTGTGTTGACCCTCTCTCTCTCACCTCTTCCATTGGAGCTTGAGGAGGAAGGACTTACACCACAAACCAAAATTTCTTTTTAGTTTATGATTTCTTGGAAAAGCTAGATAGTATACTTTTCTTATCATGAACATGTTGTAGATGGAAATGTAGATTTCTATTTTTGTTGCATAGGCAAGTTTATGTAAATTCAACTCATCTTTTCCACCATTTTTATGATAAGTTTTTCAATGATGAATGCATGAAAAGGAATTTTGATTTCAGGTTTGAATAGAACAAAAAAGGAGGACCCCTTCAGCACCATCATCTTCAGTCTTCACCCTTCATCCACCACCTCCCATCGAAGTCACCTACAACCCTGTTTTTTGGAGATCACCACCACATCAGCGAGAGCCATCTTGAGGGTGCAAGACAAGATTTGTGAAGAGTTATGATCTTTCCCAAGGGGTTGAATACCCTTAATCTACCTAGATCCACCTTCTCCCCCACCTCTCCTAACCTTTTCCTCACCATTTCTAACCTAAAACTCCATGCATCCTCTTTCTTGTAACTTTTTAGGACATCCTGTAGCACTACAGGAAATCCTATAGTAGTTACAAATACTCTCTCCTTCAACCCAAAATCACTCTTTCACCTCATCTAAGACTATCCAAGACACCAATAGACCTTTAATTTTAAACCTTTGGTCTAGGGTCCCTCTTATACCACTTCAAAACCTCCTTATTTTTCTGCAAAACGAAGTCATTTTGGAGTGCAATTAGTTCATTACTAGATGCATCATTAAACACAATAGTTAAGAATAAGTAGATAGGACTTAGTTAGTCATTTGATTTAGTATGTGAGCTCTAAACTAGTTCCTTTTTTGCAATTCAAATCAATAGTCTAGCTTATGAATGCCACTTAGTTCAATTTCATTTCTTGCATTAGCATGAGTGTGATATAGAGTAGTTTCTTTCCTTGTTGATATAGTAATGGTCATGATTTATTTCCAGCCTTAGATTTCATTTAGAAGTGTGGTAGACTTCCTTTCCTAGAATTAACCCTAGGAGTAGCACCTCATTGTGGAACTTAGATGAGGATGGCATGAGTAGAACTCATGTGCTATGAATATAGCGCTATCACCTCCAAGTTTGTACAAAACTGAGGTCTATAAAGTAAATTTGCATAGCCTCTCGGAGTTGCAGCAATCTTGGTGCAATACCAGGGCTCACCACTTTTTTCATTTCACACCTCAACCTGCCCAAGTTGCACCTCAAGTAATTCAACCTATTTAGGCTATATCCCAAATAAAAACTACTCCAATGGTATCTAGGATTTCTCAAATCGCATATACCCATCCTCTTGAGGGTGCATTACAAACTCCACCTCTTGGTTCGTATTACCTCATATGAAAGTAAACCAACCTATGCATGGCATGTTGTAGGTATCAACTAGTTAACCCAATATTGGAATGATGCAAAATCCATCCGAGAAACCATTCCATGGAATTTCATGAATTCCTATTGGCCCATCCACCATCCCACAAATGCCTTATCAAGGTAAATAAATTCAAACTTAATTTTTCCAACCTTACGAAGGTTTTCATGGAACTAGGAAACCTGGTGATGGTTATCCTGATTATCAAAATCCTCCTTATCCTGGAATGAAAATACCAGTTTCTCAACCCATTCCATCATACCCAGGATATCCTCCACTCCTGGTTAACCTATATCCACAATGTCAGCTTCCACATACAAAATTTAATAGGAAATTTCCATTTTTTCCAACACTTGAGTTACTATATAATTCCCTGGCTTACAAATGATCTAATTTTTTATTCTCTTTGGTGGTCGGTTATTCCTACCAATTTTTTATGTGAAATTCCGAAATTTAACAAAAATTATGGGGAAGATCCCTCCACTCATGTTATGACCTATCATTTATGGTGTTCATCCAAATACTTAATGATGATTCAATTCATTTACATCTTTTACAGAGAACTCTTACTAGTACGAGAGCTAAGTGGTAAGTTGAACTACCAAAAGCTTCATTTAACAACTTTAATGCTTTAAAAACCACATTTCTTACCCATTTTCAATTACTTATTTGTTATGAAACTGGAACTAATATTTTGTCCTATTTAAAATAGTTTGAATCCACCCACATATCAGATCATATATATGAGTGGAGGTGTTGGTGTTGGTTTATAAAAACTTACATTCTCGATCAGTTATTGGCAGATTGGTCCATCAAATCTCTCATTGATAAAGGCAGAGTTGTTACTAAAGATAAATTCAGTGCTTGCGCTCAATATCTATATTTTTTAATACCTATTCTAGCACACTCTATGACAATATACCCAATGTTATGCGACCCCAACATATTATTCCACCTCCTCCTTTGAAGGAATCACATGTTGTTGATGGTGTGTTTGGTTCCATTGGTCAATAGTGAGTGAGGAAACCCTTTAATAAAATAATTCAAAATAGGCTCCCACTATGTCCAATAAAAAATCTTTCTCGTATGGGTACTTCTGAGATAAGCATTGTTCAATATAATAATGGAAAATATCAGCAATATGGAACTTAGAAAAAGGGTAAAGTAAATAGTAAAAAAGAGAACCATCCATGGGAAAAGTAAAATAATTATTGTCTTGATGAGAAATGAAATCCTTTCTACCCATGTCTTATTTGTAATGATGAACATTTCATGAAAGACTATCCACATCATGCAGAAATGAATCAATTTTTTAAAGCTACATATACTGCACTTGTCATTTTGATCTATCATTTCCCAAACTAGGAGACAAATGTAGTTTCAAAAAACCCATCCTCCTCTTCCTAGGTGATGATGTTAACTACTATCAGCAATAAGAATGGTGTCTTAGTGGCTACAGTGAACAAGGAATATGGAAACTTGAATCCTTCAACTGGAAAGGCTAATGATCAACCTTCCAGCTATACTCAACCTACCTCTGGTCCTCTCCAGATAGAGAAATTGATTGTTGAATTAACTATCAAACCTCCTAAAGGAATTATTCATAATTCAACATTTAAATCTCATGCGAAAGTTTCATAAAAGTAGAACATAGTTGAGGATCTAGATTAGACTCCTTAATTTATGTCAGATCTCGAGGTGTTTCAGACTTGTCCTTCCCAAAATAAAACTTTGCTAGTTATGATTAGAGGAGTAGACCCTTCATATTTGAATATTGTTGTATTTAATCATGAGAACCATACTCCTAAACTTCCACCCTAAATGGCATCCATGATTCAAGTTATCATTAGAAGTAACACTATCCATCACAAAATCATAGAAAAAGATGCTTCGACTTGCATCATGTCGCTTTCATGTTGGAAATACATTGATTCTCCATAGCTTGATGGGAGAGGATTTAAACCTTATAGGATCCTAAATTCATTACAAGTGGAATTAGCTAGAAAAACAGTCTCAGTAGAGGTTGAAGTCATTGATGGACCTTTATATTATAGCCACTTTTGGGGATAAAAATATGTTTATTCCATAACAGCTATGGTATCAACCTATTTTAGGATTCTTTCTTTCCCTCACTAAGGGTGAATCATGGCCATTGAACAACTTGCCTTTTTTTCCATTGATTCCCAAACTACTAGGATTATTCCCCTTATTGCTGAATCCCCACACCTTTATCAACATGTTGGGATAGGAGTGCTTAAAGATTCATACTTAATGGGAACTTTCACGCTCCCTCCTCCTGATATTCCCAACCTGCTTACCTTGATCAACATGATTTTGTCTTGTACTATTTAGTCTATTCCCTATATAGTACTGGACAATTCTAGCATTCACTCATTGAAAGACTGTATGTCGATCAATACTGTAAAGCTAGATTATGAACATAGTTACCAATAAAACGGGAACTATTACCTCAAAACAAGAACTCTAGCCCAAAAAAACTCAAAATACATGAAAAACAACCTAAAAATGGAAAGTGTGCCTTCCAAAACGCATTGGTTTTTTTCGGGTCGAATTTGAATATTTTTTTAAATTATGCTAAAAACCAAAATTTTCTTGAAAAAAGGATTGAAAAAACACCCTCGAAAGAAAAAGTGTTGATGGTGGAATAACATCGACAATTTTTTTTGTGCAAAAAACAACTTGAAACAAAAAGTGTCGATGCTGGAATAATGTCCCTAATTTTTTGTGTGCAAAATGCAACCTCAAAATGAAAAGTGTTGTTGTTGGAATAATGTCGTCAATTTTTTGTGTGCAAAAAACACTTTGAAAAAGAAAAGTGTTAATGTTGGAATAACGTCTTTTTCTTTTCGGGGTAAATTGTCAACAATTTTTAATAATGGAATTAAAGATAAAATATCATGACTCTCAAAAACCTTAAAATTTCAACGATAAACATGACAATAAAGATAAAATATCAAAAGTCTTAAAATTGCAGCAATTGTTATGCATGGTATTAAAGATAATCTATTATCGTGTCTCCGAAAAGCCTTGAAAATCAAAGGATGACATTCAAGTTAAAATACCATCTTTATGAAAATAAAATTCCAATGATTTTTAGAAATGGTATTAAAGATAAAATATCACTTGTAAAAATTAAAATTAAAATTAAATTAAAAAAAATAATAAAAAATACAAAAAAAATTCAAAAGAAAATAAAAAACAAAAATAAAAACAAAAACAAAAATTATTTTCTAATCGACCTAGGGCGGAGGTTATTCCTAGAATCGACCCAAGGGCGACAGTGATTCCCGGAATCGACCCTCATCGCCCTAGGGGTCACACGGATCGGCCAACTCGTAGTGGAGTGCTGCTAGAACTTCACCACCCGTCAAACAAGTCCCGCAGCCCCTAGGGCGGTGTCGGTGATTTTTATATATTTTTTCATTAATCTATATGTTTATCAATTGTTTATTTATTTATTTTTTATTAATTTGTTATTATTATTATTTTTTTAATTCATTTTTTAATTTTATTTTTAAATTAATTTATATTTTTAAATTTGTTTTTTTTTATATTTATATATATATATATATATATATATATATATATATATATATATATATATATATATATATATAGATACATATATATATATACATATATATATATATACATATATATATATACATATATATATACATATATATATATATACATATATATATATATATATATATATATATATATTATTCTTAATTTAACTTTTTTGATGTTTTTAAATTTTTGTTTGAATGTTGTTTTAATTTTTTTTTTTAAATTTAAATTTCCGAATTTTAGTTATTTTTAATTTTATTATTTTGATTATTTGAATTTTTTTAAATTTTTTTAAATTTTATTTATTTATTTTATTTTATTTTTAATCAGTGTCCTGATTATGTTGTTTCTTTTTTTTTAGCTTAAAAAATGTTTTTTTGTTATTTTTTAATTTTGTCTTTAAATTATGAGTTTTTTGTTTTTATTTTTTCCTTTACTTATTTTTATTTATTTATTTTTTTTTAATTTTGAATTTTTTTCTTTAAATTTTTTATTTTTACAAGTTATTTTTGTTTTTGTTTACACCTTTATTAGGTTTTTCATATTTTCTTTATATTTTTTTATATTTGATTTTTTTTTGTCAAGCATTTTTATTTTATTTTTATGTCTTATTACCAAGATGAAAATGACCACTCTAAACAATAGGATTGATGGTGTATCAATACCTTTCAAAATTAGCATGAAAATCATTAATATTTTAAGACAAATGTTCATACTTGATAAATAAAAAAAATTATAGTGCTAAAAAATGACCATTTTTTTAAATCGACATGATATTTAAAAAAGAAAAGAAAAAATAAAAAGAAATTGAAGTTCCAAAAATATGCTAAAAAAAAAAGCTATTCTACATCACCACTTTCCAAAACTGACATGAAAATCATGACATTTAAAGAAAAAAGTCATCAGAAAATTTAAAGTGCCAAAACTATGCTCCAAAAAAAAGGGTGATTCTGCATCACCACTTTTCAAAGTTGGGTGTTTGTTTTGCCACCTCAAATAAACGGGTACTACGTAATTTTCTCGTTTGATCAATAACTATGTTTATGAAGCTATTTACTCAACTCGTTCGATGTATTCTGATATTGATTCAATAGTAAATTAGGTTAATCATTCCCAAGAATCAGTTTCACTTTCTGACCCTTTCGATGATACATTTTCCCCTGATGAAAGCATTATTAAGATCATGATGACATATGAAACCTCATGGGACTATAATCATCCTCAATCCTCTTTGGCTTAAATCCTTCAAAACAATATTGAATATTTTTATTCACCCTGAGTCACTTTGAAGTTATGTCTCTATGAATTAGGCGCTAAGAAGAAATTGGAAAATATTGAGGAGACCATACCTCTCGATATTTCTATCAAACCTAGAGTTGTTGAAAATGTTCATAATGATGCATCTTATTATCCTGATGAGATTAAGATTTATAAGGACCTTTTTCAAGAATTATGTGACTCAATTTCTTAGACATATGAGGAGATGTCGGGCATAGATCCAAAATTTGTTGTGCATGAGATTAAAATCTATCCAGATGCTAAAATTGTTCGAGAACATTTATGTCCAATTCAACCAAATAAAGTTGTTGCCATAAAAGGAGTTGAAATTTTTTTACGTGTTGGTTTAATCTATATTGTTCCTTTTGTAGAAATTAGAAAAACAATATGTATACCAATGAATTCAATCCAATCATGTAATAAACTAAAACAAGATAATGAATCCTTCTATAATATTTATGGAAATTAAACACGATCGCACAATCACACCAAGTAAGGGAAAGAAGAAAATCAATCACACAACATAGAAATTTTTCCTGGGGAAAGCTTGCTGCTCAAAACCCCTCTATCTTTATTGTATAATCAATCAACGAATCATGAAACAATACAACGCACTCTTCTCACAAGAGTTTGTTGCACACTACCAACTGTCTCACACTGATACAGACAAAATCGACCAAGACTTAGCCAATTTCCTGCCTCTACTCATCCTGCCTTGCTTGCACAATTCTAAGAGAATGAAATCCCTATTATTAATGAATTTCATCCTTCCAAAACTGCGGAATACATCATGGGCATCCAAATGGTTGTTTTGATTGTGCTCTGCAATTCGTTATTAATACAACTAATAGTTAACATCCCTTTAACCTCTGTCTCAACTGGGTCTTCATCATAACTAACATGCATGCAGCTATTAATAGTAAATCATCAGTCACTTGAAAAATCACTACATGTGAATTAAATATGATTTAATTTAGTTGACCTCTCATTAGTGTAACAATCTGTTACAACTAATTAGATAGACTTTAACTCACTTAATTGAGTTAACCGATTTCTCATGCATTAAACTAATACACTTACTACAACTTGGACTCTAAAACAAATATAATCACTCTACATGCATCACCAACCACCCTCAACTCCAATTTCATGAGCTAACTGAGTCTATCACACTCAATTAAATATTACAAGTGATTATTAGATACAATTTATTGTCCAATTTAATTGAGGGAAAATTAAATTAGACACACGTTTCTTGTTGACTTTTCAACACTCCCTCTCAACAAGAAAGGGATTATCGGCTATCCCGATCCTGCCTCCGTGGTATTCGAATTTTCTCTTGGCAAGCACCTTCGTTAGAATAGTTGCATCCTGATCCTCCGTGGGAATGTACTGAAGTAACATAATGCGTCTCTGAACACAATCTATGAGATGGTGGTATCAAATGTCAATATTCTTGGACTTGTCATAGAATACTGGATTAACTGAGAGTTTTATGCAACTCTAATTATCACAATGTATCAACATCAGATCCATCTGATGACCAAACAAACCAACGAGTATCTTCCTCATCGAGATGGCCTCACATGCCGCCTGAATGGCTGCCATGTACTCTGCCTCAGCTGAACTAAGTGCAATTGATCTATGCTTCCTGTTGTACCAAGAAACTATTTTTGATCCTATGCTAAAGATCCCTCTTCATGTTCTCTTCCTATCTGATGGACTACCTACCCAATATGCATCAGTGAAGCCTTGAAGCTTCACTTCCTCTATCTATTTGTACCATAATCCATACTCGGTAGTTCCCCTAATATATCTCAAGACATGCTTCCCACCTTCCAAAAGAGCTTGATCGGCTTAACCATAACTTTACTAAGCTGGTTAATTGCATAGCATATGTTTGTTCATGTTTTCACCAAGTACATGAGTGAACCCACAAACTGCCTATAAATAGTAGCGTCCACTACCTCACCTGAAGTAGCATCCTCCTTCCTCCAGTTTCTTGCAAGAGGAGTATCCATGGCTTTATAGCTCTCCATGTGGAACTTCCTCATAATCTCTTTGGCATACTAGCCTTGAGAAACAAATAGCTCCCCATCCCATTGGCATATCTCCAAACCAAGGAAATAGTGAAGGAATCCCATGTCCTTCATCTCAAACTCTCTTGTAAGATCCTCTTTGCAATAAGTTATGAGTTTCTCATCACCTGTCAGAATAAAATCATCTACATAAAGTAAAATAATAAAAATCTTACCATCAACCACAATCTGGTATAGGTTCACATTCGATTCACTCTTCGTGAAGCCCAACCCGGTGAAATATATGTCAATCCTGGTGTACCAAGAACGAGGTGCTTTCTTCAGCCCATATAATTCTCTCTTGATTCTGCACACATGAAACTCCGTGTGAAAGGTCTCAAAAACTTCTGGCTGCTCAATGTACACTTATTCCTCAATAACTCCATTGAGAAATGTAGTCCTCACATCCATATGATGTATTTTTCAAAACATCTACACTGAGAGTGCAAGGATAGATCTAATCGATGAGTACTGTGCAACTAGTGCAAAAGTATCCTCATAGTCAATCTGCTCAACCTGTGAGAATCCCCAGGCTACAAATCCAGCCTTGTACTTCTCCACACTCCCATCTGCTACCTTCTTCAGCTTATAGATCCATTTAGATCCAACCACTGACTTCCCAACTGGTCTTGGGACAACTTTCCATGCATTGTTCCTAACGATGGAGTCATACTCCTCAACCATGGCATCAACCCAAGTTGGTTGTTGCACTGCTTCCTCAAAAGAGGATGGTTCTATCAAGTAAACTTGCTCATAAGAGCCATCTATCCAGCATACATGTCTAGTGACTATCTCTCTCTACGCTATGATCTAGGTGCTCCTACATGTTCTACCGCATCAAGTCTTAATCTGTTAGCCTCTGTAGTGCACCTCCTACCATGTCTGGTGGATGGATCTGCATAAGTTCTTTCTTGCACTCCATGATAATCCTCATGTGGTTGCTCCACATCTTGAGGTTCATTCTTTGGAACTAAAGGTTCCTCATCTGCATGTAAATCAAGCTCCCTCTCAATGGAAATTTGCATGTCTTCTCCTCATCAAATTTTACATCTCGTTTGACAATTTTCATCCTGTTTTTTGGAAAATATACCGGATATTTCTAGGAGCATCAATTTACCCCACAAATATCCCAATCTCTGCTCTTGGTTCTAGCTTCTTTCTGGAAGCTTTAGTCACATGGAAATAGACATATGAGCCAAAAATTTTAAAATATGAAACATCAAGTTTCTTACCAGAAAAAGCCTCCTGTGGTGCACTCATACCAAGTATCCGAAGAGGGCTACAGTTCTAGAAAAAAACCAATGTGTTGCATGCCTCTTCACACAGATGCAATGGTAGGCCCTGATCATGTAACATAGCTCGTGTCGCACCCACAATTGTTATGTTCTTTCTTCGTACAACCCCATTATGTTTTGGGTCATGGGGCACAATCAAATCTCTCTGAATTCCTTCTTTGGCACATAAATTGTTGAATTCATTGGAGATGTACTCACCTCCATTATCATTCCTCAGAGCCTTCACCTACTTCCCTGTATCTTTCTCAACTAGTGCTTTGAACTCACAACATTTTGAGAATGTCTAATCTTTCTTCTGCATGAAGTAGACCCAACACTTTCTAGAAAAAAAAAAAAAAAAATCACATAATACATGTTCTTTGATGTAGAAGCTGTAGAGAATTGTCCACACACATCTGAATGAACTCTCTCAAGGATTTATGCTGCTTGATTCTCCTTCTCGTGAAAAGTGGCCTTTATATACTTCCCCATGGTACATTTCTTGCATGTGTCCATATGCACAATATTACCCTTTAGAAGCCCCTTAGAAATCTGTTGTGTGACCTTCAAAGCACTGTGGTGTATATGGCCCAATCTCTTGTGCCATAACTCACCCTCATCCTGGCTCACCACTCTGTCTACTTTACTCATCAAGGTTGCATAGCCATCTACATCAATTTTGTAGAGGTTCTTCACATGAACCCCAATATTCTTAAGCTTTCATGTGGCATTGTGATGAAGGAATGATTTCCCTTCACTGAAAACCACATCATATCCTTTATCCTCCAACATAGCAACTGAAACTAAATTATTTTTCAATCCTCATACATGCATGACATATTTTAATAAGAAAGGTTTACATAACTCTCTCTGGAAAGTAACTGTAGCAATCTCGATAGTGTTATACCTCCCATCATGACCCATCTCAACATGCATCTAAAGATCCTTCTCCTCCAAGCTACTAAAGAGTGATTTATTTCCCATCATGTGGAAATATGCACCACTATCCAAGTACCACATTTATCCCATCACACTAGACACCATGCATGCAATGAGTGAGAATTCCAACATGAAATATGAAGCCAAAGAATCACCCATTGCAGATC
The DNA here is from genome assembly GCA_034641835.2 of Pinus albicaulis. Taxonomy (NCBI): domain Eukaryota; kingdom Viridiplantae; phylum Streptophyta; class Pinopsida; order Pinales; family Pinaceae; genus Pinus; species Pinus albicaulis. The sequence continues at coordinate 1,676,165,894 of CM076584.1, read as the reverse complement.
CTGAAGCCTTCTTTTTGTTGTTCTTCTCTTGTGGACAATTACTGGCATAATGTCCATGCTCATGATAGTGAAAACATTTCACTCTGGACATGTCAAGCTTCTTGCCTTCTTTGCTAGTCTCAGATTTTGAATAGGATTTCTTTTCCTTCCCCTTATTTCCTTACCATCCAAGGCACAATTTTCCTCATCATCTGTCTTGGATGAGGATCGATACCTTGTATTCCGCCTGAATTCTTCTTGTACCAAATCCAACTAAAGTTTCTCCCAATCTGGTAGCTTCTCCCTCCCATTGAGAGAGTCCTGATAACTATTCCAGCTCTTGGGAAGGCCTAGAAGTTCTAGGCTCACCAAGTCATAATTTGTTACATTAATCTCGACACATCCAAGCTCATATCGACATTGGATGAATTTGGTCAAGTATTTCAGAATAGTGTCTCCATTCTCCATTTTGATTTTCGTGAGCTTGTCCTTCAGTGCCAATTTTTTATGGTCAGTGTTTTTTTGAAACATATCTGTCAAGGCCTTCCACATTGCATATGGATTTTCCTTTCCATGGAGACTCGAGACAATGTAATCTCAAACTCCCTCTAATAATATCCTCCTCACCTTTGCAACCTGATTTTTCCAACCATGAAGAGGAGCAGCATCTGCTACTGTGGGCCTTGGAATATCAGTGTCGATAAATTATTTAAACTCGTTGTCCTTCAGAATTGCCTCCATTCTGTCTTTCCATGAAATATAATTAGAAATTTACTCGAGTGCATATTCCAATATTAATCCATTGAAATCCATCTTGATCCGCTTTTCGCACCAAAGAATATTTTTGCAAATTCAAATGTTTTTCAGCACAAATTCAATTTCTTCTTCACTATAGAGATTTTTGGCACTCTGATACCATGTAGAAATTATACAAAAAATATGTATACCAATTGATTCAATCCGCCAATGTAATATACTAAAACAAGATACTAAATCCTTCTACAATATTTGTGGAAATTAAACATGATCGCACAATCACACGAAGTAAGAGAAAGAAGCAAATCAATCGCACAACACATATATTTTTCCTAGGGAAAGCTTGCTGCTCAAAACCCCCCTATATTTATTGTATAATCAACCAAGGAATCATTAAAAAATACATTGCTTTCTTCTCACAAGAGTCTATTGCACTCTACCAATTGTCTCACACTGATCCGGAAAAAATCGGCCAACACTTAGCCAATTTCTTGCCTCTACTCAACCTACCTTACTTGCGCAATTCTAAGAGAATTAAATCCCTATTATTTAGGAATTTTATCCTTCCAAAACTACACAATACATCATGGGCATCGAAATGGTTGTTTTGATTGTGCTACACAATCCATTAATAATACAACTGATAGATAACATCCCTTTGACCTCTGTCTCAACTGGGTATTCATCAGAACTAACATGCATGTAGCTATTAATAGTAAATCATCAGTCACTTGACAGATCACTGCATGTGAATTAAATCTGATTTAATTCACTTGACATCTCACTAGTGCAACAATCAGTTACAACTAGTTAGACTGACTTTAACTCACTTAATTGAGTTAAGTGATACACTAAATGAAACTTGGACTCTAAAACAAATATAATCACTCTACATGCCTCAACAACCACCCTCAACTCAAATTTCATGAGCTAACTGTGTAATATTCCCAAATGGGAAAAGTAGCAATATAATGTAGAATGTTGGAATAATAATGCAGATCATCATTTAAATAGTAAGTGGCCAATATGGAGACCTTTCATATGTTATTACAGTAGCAAAATATGTTTACGAAGTGGCCCATAAGATGCATAACAGGAAAAACAAGCCTCCAATGAATAAAAAGCCTCAATATGAGGTGTTGTAACCATATAGAAAAGCTAGAAAACCCTTACAGCATTATTTTATTTCCTCTGCAAAAGTAGTAGTTTATACATCAGATCTAGAGCTTCTATGTGCATAAAACATTAGATCTATATCAGATCCATGCACTATACAAGCTCCTCTAAGGAACCCCTTTGGAGTTTTCTGCAAAACACCAAGTACAAGGTGTACATCTGAGATCTAAGACTGCAGATATGGAAAGTGTGGTTGATCTGATATGGTCAATAGAATAGCCTACTCCAATAGATCTTCAAAGTGAAGGGTAGATCCCCAAAACTAGAAAATTAGCTCTCCAAATGGTGTGCCAAATCACCCTGCAACTCCACCTACAGAAATAATGAAGATATGAAATAAACTGCGTTGTAGGGATCAAAATATGGTTGGCTTGATGCCAAGATCTGAAAATGAACTCCAAATCCTTCAATATTGTCCTCCTAATGAAGTGAAAACCTCCTCCACTTAAAAGGAGCACTGAAATGGCCTAGATCTAAAAGATCTAGTCTCCACTTGCTACAACTTACAAAAACAACCAAACCCTCAACATGATTTGCATTGTAGTTGAAAGAAGAAGCTTGGCCCTAAGCTAGATAGTGGACAATGTAATACAAACTCTCCCAATAGCTCCTCAATGGGAAGAGGTGGGATTCCCGATTAGGAACACCCAATGCTAAAAAAATTTCACTCTCAGCTAAACAACAAGAGAAATATATATGTCTAAACAGATCATATATTTAGAAAATATCATATACATCAACAACCTTCTAATGCTTGCATCCCCTTCCTTTTATAAGACAAGAGCTTGCAAACCCTAAACCATTTCCAATGAGATTACTTCTTTCACACAAGGCACCTCCATTTAAAATTGCGTTGTCCCTCATTGATGGCCACTTCTCCATGACAACGTTGTATATTTGGTCAAGGTTGACCCAGTCCAAATGTCCCATCCCCTTTCACACCTAAGGGTGCTTGATTTAATAGTCAAGATTTATCCTTTTCACATTTGGCATTGATTTATTCATTATTAAGGAGTATTATGGACCTCCTTTGCTCTTTTATTCTTTAAACAAGGTAATAAAACAAAAATGAATATTCCTACTAGCCCATAGCTAATTTAGGAATATCAAAATCCCCCCATCCCAAGTGTTGCTTGTCCCTAAGAAACTGTAAGGATAGAACTGAAAAATTGGGTAACATTTATTCCAATAGAGAGCTCCCATCATCCAAGCTGTCATCCATACAAAATGAATCACCCTTGAGAGTGGTAATTAATAGCAAAAATCCTCCCTTATACTCATGAGAGGCACCTCCCAAGTGCTCAAGTTACCCAAATGACTCATCCCATAAAGAAACAAGAGATCCAATATAGCAATCATGGATGGTCCAATGCTTTCCTAAACATATGAAACATAAAAACCATGGAGAATCTCTCTCCCAATGAACACATCCAATCCTCCCATCCTCCCTCCAATCATCCCCATAAAAATAATAAGTACATCATCCATGTATGGGATCAAAACCAAGTACATACAAACATAAATATGTAAAAATGGAGGTGGTTCATAGTCCCACATGTGGAACCAGCACAGTATATCTTTTGATTGCATCATATAATAATATGGCAAGTGGTTTCCCCACCACTTACTTGTTGCCCAAGTTATATCACCATCGCTGAAAGTGTGAGATATATTTGGTGCTTTTGGAATGCACCCACAATGATATAATATCTCCCATTGTCCTCCAAGGGAGTGGCCATGTTCAAAAATTTTTGTGGCCCAAAGTTGGTGTTGGAACATGCTCCTCCAAAGGCTACGAATTGGGACAGTTTTGAGTATTTTTGTATATTTTTGGCATATATTAGTCTAGCGCAAGGGTTTTTGGGTGTGCCAAAGCCCCGAAAAAATTGTAATGGGTCAAAGGGTAGACCTAGAGTCTGCAAACCATGGTTTGCAGACCACAGGAAAGATTAGGCTAGATCGTTATAAATAGAAGGACATTTTGAGTCAATAGATAGGCATGAATCAAGATTGGTGTGAATTATGAATTATTAGATCTGTTTGGGTTATTGAGGGAAAGGACTCCTACTAGCTATGTGCACAGAGATCCTCAGTCCTACTATACGCGCAGGTTGGGTTTTGGGTATTGTAAAAGGATCTAAAGGATTAATGAAAGTGGAAGGTTGTTGGAATATCTAAATGTGTTAATACGACTCTACGATATCTGCTATGTTATGCGTAGTTCTGTGTTAAGATATGAAAGTAACTATGTTATTTTCTTATGCTGCATTGACATCTGATCTGGATATATCTGTTATAATTTATGTAAGAATATTTGTGATAGTTGCATTATTGTTCTGTGAATTTATGATCTGTTGATTACTGTGATTATAATTGGTATTGTGCACGTGGATGCAAAGGGATATATAGATCTGGGTTCTGGATATACGATCTAGTAATTGTGAAGTTGAATGCAGCTTTTCTTAACTTACCTACCCTCTCCCAGGGTGTGGAAACCTAGTTCCAACACCATCCCATACTACTTCGGGTGAGACTTTGGCCTGTGAAAGCATGTCACTACCGAAAGGGCCAGTAGTATAGGGATTTGTTGGCAAACCTTAACCTCTAAACCTGGGTCAGGACACCTCAAGCCAAAAAATGGTTCTGTTGCCGGGACCAGGAGCATTTTGAGAGAGGGATCAAGTAATGCCAAGGTCGTATTGGAAACCTGAAAGAAAAGAAATTGATGAATGGTTTGAACAGCAAGTTCAGGAATTCATAGTAAAAGAAAACCGCAGTAAGAGGTTGACCACCGAAGAGTGGAAGAATAAGCATATTTTCATGTAGGTCTACGAGAACTTCTTTGTAACAATTGAGATCTAACTCCAAGAGTGGCTCACAAGGTTAGTCGAATTTCAGAAGTGTTGGAAGGATGAGCGGGTCACACAGTGGACCCCAGAATTGATCTAGCAATTAGAGAGGACTGATAACACCATCACTCGCATGGTGGACCACTGGGTGGAAAGTGTGATAGGAGGGTTCATGACATAATTTGCTATCGATTAGTTCGTCTCCTACTCTGAAGTAGAGCAAAGATTCTTCAAAGGTTTCCGAGGTAAGTTTTTGAAGACCTTACCATTGCTGATTAAGATATTAATGTGCAAAAAGATTATTCTATGTAGCCACACCGAATGAATGACCTATGATCTGGATGGGAGTATGAAATGAAGTGGAAAATACTATCAGACCAACCAAGAAAGAGATAGATCTGTCTACAGTCTGGTAAGAGAAGCAGCTGTGCAGAATCCTCTAGCCACACCACTTTCAAATCAACATAGGGGTAAGAATTGACCTACACCTCCGCCACCACCGGAAGACGACATGGCTGTGAACATGAAGTTTCCTACCTTTAAGGGTGTGGGAGATGAAGACATGGATCAGTTCTAGTTTGTTGCAGAATTGGTATGGACTGTGCAGAACGTAGCTAGTGATGCGGTGAGGAGGGCACAGTTGTCCCTTGCCTTTGAAGGAGGAGCTTTCGACTGGTACATGGGATACATCAGCTAGCATGCAAACACAACCATTATAGAGATTAAGAATTCCTTGAAGAAATAGTTCAAGAAGCCTAAGTCCTACTCTCAAATACTGGTTGATCTAAAGGATTTCAAGCAAGGGCCTTCTAAGTCTATGTGGGAGGCCAATCAACGACTGAAGAAGGTGATCAGAGAAGGAGGATTTTAGTATGATGAGAGAAAACACATGGAATGGTTCATTACTATGCTGCTACCTTAGCTGCACGTACCTATGGGTCACCAAACTTTCGAATCATAGGAAAAAGCCTTGGAGGTCACTATGAAGTTAGAAGCTGCACCCAGATATGATACCCAGATGGGCATCCAATAGATCCAAGGACAACTGGAGGCAATGCACATGGAGATCCAGAATCTGTGAAAGAAGCAAGGAGCAGAGGCTAGCCTTGAAATATGGGGCATATGATGCAGGACGAATGGTCACACCAAAGATAACTTCCCTCTGTTAGCAAACTATATGCAGGCCAAGGGACCTAGTCCATTGCGCCCTAGGGAAGTTGTAGGATCAAGTGGGCCAGTGCTATGGTGCGATGATTGTCACTTTACGAGGCTGCACGACACAAACCATTATCCTCGCTTTGTTGCAAATGTCGCAGAAGTAAAGCAGCAATGGTGTAGGTTCTGCAGGTCGATAGGACACGATGAAAAAAACTGTCGGACGTATGATTTGATGGTCGATCAAGGGAACCTATATAGGGTACAGTTGGATCCATCCTCGCCAAGATCCCTCTCGAGCACAAGTGGCTCCCCAACTAGGGGCAGGGGATGTAGAAGAGGTGGAAGTGTAGGTCGGGAACAAGGGAAACTAATTTGTTATAATTGTGGAGAAGTAAGACACTTTTCCAGGGACTGTCCAAACCTTACAAGGCAGTGCTACTGATATTGTAGACAGATGGACCATGTAATTGAATACTATCCAATCTTCATAGCAAAGATGTAGGAGAAGCAACCAACACCTACGTAGAATGTGTAGAGGGTTAAGGTTGAACTGTGAGACAATGATCCAAGCGTGAATGTCGTAACACATAGTGGGATGGCCACTGGGGGGCCTGGGGAGAAGACTGTGACCGAACCTCTGATCCGATAAGCAGTTATTAAGCAAGAAGGTTTGGATCTAAAAATGGAAAAAGAAACACTTATCGTAGCTCTCAAATAATTTCCTGAGGTAGAGGGATCTACTTCACATCTGCCGAGAGACCTCAAGGCAGATGAGGAGGTCAAACCCTTTTTACAGGCATGTATGAAGTTGTTGTGCAACCCAAAGGCTGTGGAAAATATTTAGACATTAATAGATAGCTATGTAGCATCACCTAGCCCCCCTCTACAAATCAAGGACGTACACAAACTATATAGATATAAGAAACACACTGGTAGGGAGATGCGGTTGACTGCGCAGATCAGTGATTACAAGAAGGATCAGGTTATTTTGGAGCTAGGGTCAGATGCTAACGTATTACCTAAATAGACTTGGAAACGAATGGGGGAGCCTAAGTTGGAATGGTGCACTACCCAGCTGTGTATGGAAAATCAATAGAATATTATACCCTTGGGGAGACTGCTGAATATTATGGTAGATATCACAGGGGTAAAGGTCCGGGCTGATTTTGAAGTAATTTATATTGTAGAAGATGCAGACTCCTACCCTCTGCTCCTAGGCCTGGATTGGGCCATTAATATGGGAGGCATCATTAACCTAAAGAATATAATCATGGTATTTTAAAATAACGGTACAAGGGTGATAGTACCATTAGATTTGGCGGAAGGCGAATGATACACAAAGCCGGTGCAAGACGAAGAGGATGTGGATCACATATATAAGTTGACTGCGCGGGATGAGGATTGGATCAATCCCACAGTGGATGGAGTACTCTGCTGGGAAAAGGATAGTGAGTGCTTCTCTGACTCCGATGGGGAGATAAAGAATTGGAAAAACTGGTTACATGATGTCTCTACATTGTGATGTCTTCGGGTCACAAAGGACTTCCGCTGCGTTTCCTCGGAGTTAAGAGACCTACCTTATTTTGATGGTTCTGGTAATATTAAGGAATTTTTATGAGCATTCAAAGCTAAGGTTCCAAGGGAATGAAGGCTATGGACCCTGAAGCTAGCCATGTGTGGAACACTTTCACGATGGTGGGAGACGCATAAGGAGGCATTCCGGGATTGGGAGGATTGTCGGGATATGATGATCCTACGATTTTATGACCTAGCTAACATATTAGTCAAGACGTTCCTTAGGTCAGAAGACCCATGCGAATATCTGTTCACTTGGATAGAACAATGGTGCGACAGGACTACCAAAGAGTGGGTTGATCTTTTTATTCATGCCCTGAGACCGCTTCCCACTACATGGTACTTAGATGCGGAGCTACATCAGTGCACCCGCCACTGGGGAACCTTGAAGGATGAATTTATAGGAACATTTGGGCTAGTAGGTGGGACAGAGGCACTTGACATAGCTCTATGGGACATTGACACTGTAGCATGGGGTGAATCGCACCTATATGTTGCACCTGAAGTGCCCACATGGGAAATGCGGTTACCAACCATCGTCCACTACCACAACCTAGCCCCAAAAGAAGGTAAGGATGATCCACAAGCTGTTTCTGACTTAGAATTGGATGAGATGTGCATGGTTACCAGACTGATCAGGCTATGAACGGGTAGCATTGAGACACACCCCAAGTTGGCTAACAATGGGGGTGCGGATACAAGAGGTAGAGTTATCATATATCTGGCAACTCCTACAACAAGGGAACAGTTGTGCTCAATTCTCAGCCATGCAGGTTATTACAAAAAGTTTGTTCAAGGGTATGCACTGATCATAGCACCTCTGAAAGACTTTCTTACGAAGGAGGCCCGGTTCTATTGGGATGACATATGTTAGGCAAACATGTCTTTTGTTTTGAAGTACCTAGCGATCAAGCCTATGTTAGGGGAGGATGTGCAGGAGACGCAGGTGTTTAACCCAAGCGTAGAAGGTATGCCAAGTGCACAGGAGGTGTGAAAACTAGCCATTGACACAATAACATCTGGTAAAAATAAAAGGTTTCCGTTGAAAGGAGCGGCCCGCTAGAATTTAATGGGGTGAATTTGGGGAGTTTTTACCGTTTACCTGCTGGTAAGTTCCAGGTGAAGTTTACCCTACCGTTGGATGACTGCAGGCACTATAAAAAGAGTAGGATAGCTCAGACAAGGATTCAGTCTCACTTGCATAGCTTGTACTTATCGTCTTTTTCTCGAATGAACTTGAGCTGTAAGAGTTTTCGGGTCTGCACTGTCCCTTTCATGTATGATCAACTTCCTCCTTCTGACAGTAGCCACCTAGAGTTGGGATTCATTTTCCATGCTAGGATGATGGCCACTAACCCTACTGAACCCTCGACACCTACAGACCCAGAAATTGAAGAAGTAATGGAGATTGGGTCTGAGGATGAACAAGTGCTCTCGATGCCGGTCACAAGGAAGAAAAAGGTGGAAGCACAGGGCTTAGGGAAGCCTCTGAAAGCTGAAAATTGGGTTGTGGGGAAGCCTAGGAATTCCCCAAGGCATGCCAAGTCCCCATGAGCAATGCCTCAGACTCAGGCTACATAGGAGGAAGCCCGACCCGCCAATCCAATCAACTTGTTACCTCCCTTCATCCGACCATGTAGGCCCTTGATGTGCACACCAAAGAACCTCGATGGCCTGATTACCTATCTGCAGATGCCACTAACCCCGAGAGAAGTCCCTGTCCTTAGTGACCCTTGCGGAAGGCTCCATGAGGTCAAATTCGACGATCACGACTTGGAAAATTATGAAGCCTTCCCTGAGCTGGCCCCCGAATTGTACTTCAACATGATTTATACGAATGATGGGTTCATAGTCATTCGTCAGCGCTGGGTATGTGGATTGGTTAGATCTAGGCTCTTGAACCTACTGTGAATGCCCCACTTTGGCCACTACAACGTCACGGATCGGCTAGCCTGACAGTTGCTCACCTTAATTCATGATGGCTGCTTATGGAAATGGCACAGAGTCTCCATTGGTGCTGCGCTGGTTCACAGAATTACGATCCTTCCCATGAACGGGCTGCACCCTTTGGAGTGTGTGGGTAAGAAATATGAGGGGGAAAATATTGAATATGTGCGTCAGACCTACCATGTGGAAAGGAATACGCAGGGCTTCATTATCAAATCTATCAATGACCCTACTACGCAGATGGGTACCATATTATTAGCATGCAAGCTAATGCAAAAGTGCCAAGTCGCAATTGTACCTGCTTATGTCATTCAGTTAGCAGGTCAATGTGCGAAGGGGGTCTACCTCAATTGGGCCCAATACTTATGCGCTAAGTTCTTGATAAAATTCTGCGAATCTCAGGCACAGGGAAAAGCCTTTTGCTATGCCTAGCTATTGTTCCTGATAACCCTAGTCGCCTGGGAGGCCCCTGCAGAGTTAATCATCCTCGAGCTCAACCTAGATATGTGTGAAGGGGCTCAGTATGCCCACTTATGGGATTCCAATGACGTGTAGCGCATAGAGGATAACCAAGTCTTCTAGGTCCTCTTCCATAGTAGCATGGCAGTAGCCATCAATTCTCAACCTCGGCTGTCCCTAACAGTATATGACAGATACAAAATTATTGCAACATTCAAGGTTACCATGCACAACATTCAGATCTACAGCCACAAGGATAAAACATGGATGTCACTTTCTTATATGGTAGCAGACGAGGAAATTGACTGTGTGATTGTGTTATGGCCTCCTACTTGGAAGATAGGCTTCAAAACCAGCGCAAGGGGCACTGCGGGTACTAGCACGACGGAGGTGCTCCCACTTGTTATCATCAACGATACTGGAGACCCGAGTAAGAATACAATGAAGGATTCAGGCACAGCTGCGAAAAAGGACATGCAACCAAAGAAGACCACCACAAAGGACACCGAGGCTGAAACCCAGGTCGATTCGCAGCCAGATCTAGGCACAGAAGAAGTAAAGATCGGCGGTACCACCTCCCCCTATGGTACAAAGTGAACAGGAGAGCCTATCAAGGGGCCTCGAAAGAAGCAGCACGCCCAACGAAAGGAATGAGAAGAGAGGGTCACGTTGACTAAGGGAGATCTCGAACAAATTGCAGATGCAATCACACTAGCCACAGAAGACAAATGGGTAGCTCTAGAGGAGCAACAGAAGGCTGCGATCAACACCATACAAGCCAAGATTTTCACCTTGCAGTTAAAGAAATACATGCTATAGACCAATGCGGTTCAAGGACGGACTCCCTTGACATATAGTAGTCTAGCGCTAGTTACAGAGGAAATCTGTCTCTGTTACTTACCTAGAACCACCCTTGTGATCAGTCTGCCTAACCAGAGAATACAACTCCAAGCAGGTGCAGGGGTGTAGTTTAATCTAGCCCAGTTACCCCACGAAGCATTATAGGGTCTCCACACCACTGTGTTTCAGGAGATTCACCATTGGGACCAGAAAGTACACTAACAACTCGGTGTGGCCAAGCATACCATCACACAACAGAATGCAAAAGTTCTCCTCGCTGTCGCGCAGCAAGAGGAGCTCGAAACCTTGATCCACCAGCTCTGCACGAAGGTTATAGAAGATATCCCAGCCGCAGCTACCTTCGAGGCTAAAGTTGAAGGATTGTTCATAGCATTTAAGGCTTCTAGGATGGAAATGCAGGTCATTAAGACGCAGCTAGAGCAACAAATCAATGAATTACAGGCCAAATTGCAGCCCGGAACACCCCCGAAGGTATGAGCCCAGCGCAGTACAATGGTGACCATGGCTAAAAACACCACTACAAGGCATATTTCTTAGGGCACCCAGTTATTAGAGACAACCATGCAGTTATGGACCAAGGTCTAGTGCGATTCGATCCTCCAGAAAATAACTCAGGACTTGCAGTAGAAGGAGGAAGCTTTCGAGAAAATCAAGGCTACATTACCCACCTTGGTTCCTGCATAGCATTTGGAATGATTGAGGACTAGCAACACCCTCCAAAATGAGATTGAGGAGCTCCAGTATAAGAAGCACTTCATCGGAGAATGCTTGAAGCCTTGGACTGCTGCAGCCCTCCAGCTCTCATAAGATGTTGATGTTGCTGTTAATCAACTAAATCAGACACTAGAGAGTGTCACTACTATGACAGAAGGACCGAAATCATAGAAGCTCATGGATATCGCGTAGAGCACTGCTACTAAGATTCAAGAAGTGCTACCCCCTCTGGTCGCAACCATCAATGAACTGTGCGTGCAGGTGGAGACCCCACCACCATAGTGACTCGGGACAAGTCACAAGATTGTGTTGAGGGATTGTTCGAACAGGGTCCTCCAAAGGCTACAAATTGGGAAATTTTTGAGTATTTTTGTATACTTTTGGCATATATTACTCTAGCACAGGGGTTTTGGGGTGGGCCAAAGCCCTGAAAACATTGTAATGGGTCAAAGGGTAGACCTAGAGTCCACAAACCACAGTTTGCAAACCACAGGAAAGATTATGCTAGATCGCTATAAATAAAAGGACATTTTGAGTCAACAGATAGGCATGAATCAATATTGGTGCGAATTATGAATTAGTAGATCTATTTGGGTTATTGGGGGAAACAACTCCTATTGGCTATGTGTGCAGAGATCCCCAGTCCTGCTGTGTGCACAGGTTGGGTTTTGGGTATTGTAAAAGAATCTAAAGGATTAATGAAAGCGGAATGTTTTTGGAATATCCGAATTTGTTAATACAAATCTATGATATCTGCTATGTTATGCATGGTTCTGAGTTAAGCTATGAAAGTAACTGTGTTATTTGCTTATGCTGCGTTGACATATGATCTGGATCTATCTGTTATACTTTATGTAAGAATATATGTGATAGTTGTGTTATTGTTCTGTGAATTTATGATCTGTTTATTACTGTGATTATAATTGGTATTACGCATATGGATGTGAATGGATCTATAGATCTAGGTTCTAGATATACGATCTAGTAATTGTGAAGTCAAACACAGCTCTGCTTGACTTACCTACCCTCTCCTAGGGTGCGGAAACTTGGTTCCAGCACTCTCCCATACTACTTCGAGTGAGACTTTGGCCTACACAAGCAGGTCATTGCCGAAAGGGCCAGTAGTATAGGGGTTTTTTGGCAAACCTTAACCTCCGAACCTGGGTCAGGACCTCCTGATCGAATAGTTGGCCATGAAGTTTATATGGAAAAATACTCATTTTTGGAGCTATGGCCTACATATACATGGTAAAATAATACAAGTAATAATCAAATGAATCATTAGATACACAAGCATATTCTTCACCAAAATTTCTCCTCATACAAATGGAGTGGTGCATAGATGTATCCCCTCTCATTCCAAAAGAGGAAAGAGGTGGCTAAAATATCTCCTTTATAGAGTCATGTCTCTCTTCCAACTCCACATGGCTTGTGCACCTTTGAAAATGTTGATATAGTTCCTCTTCAAATCCCTTCCATGTAGCTTCCCATGATAGTGTTGTAATCCTTCATGGAATAAGTGTGGCTAAAAAAGAAATCTTCATAAGCTCTTTGTAGCAACATCTCCTTGAGCTTGGAAGCTCTAGATAAGAATATCCTACCATGATAATAGATGACTTCATCTTGGACTGAATAGCCCTTCTCATGTAGTTGGTCATCAAGTATCATGCATGTGAAAAGATCCTTTGAATAATCCACCAATAGCTGGGATCTATAATATGGATAAATCTTCCATAGTGATAGCATTTATGATCTATCATAAAGAACATATGTCATATGGTTGTCATTCTCCTTGACATATCCCATTCCAAAGGTATACGTTGGAAGGTTGCTATCCTTCCCTTTCTTCTCCTCCCACACCGCAGAATCTGAAATGAGTGTGGGGGATGAAAATGTTAGGAGAATTTATCCCTCCTCTTGGAGTATTCCCAAGACTCGCAACATTGTATCATGGCCCCTCAATTCTCCTTCATGACCAAAACATATCAATGTTGCATCATGTTGGGATAAATCTTTGTTTATTTCCCAATCAAGGGGTCGTCCTGGTGAAATGTGTCCATGTAATGACACATCAAGACCTAGAGAAAGATGTATATGTGAGTGGACTGATTTGTCATTTTCCTCACTGCACAAATCCTCCTGCCTCTTCTGTGCATCAATATTCTGAAATAGAGAGGGGTGTGTTCTCCTCATCATATGATTCTTTCCCTCCTTCTCATATTCTTTTGCCTTCTACATGATCTCATAGTCTAAAGTGTCTTCTTCAAATGTAGTCAACCCATGTACACCCAACATGTTCTTGGTGTCAAGAGTCTTGATCACAAAGGAATGATCTATCATAATGTGTGTCCCTAATATTGCGTTCAATATTGGAACAAAATTCCTCCATTATTTTGACTCATTTCCTATCAATATAGACACATGTTGCTCATGATCTTCATATGTAAGATCCTTTGGGACTTCTTGCAAAGATACAAGAGCTCCTCTAGTTGAAGCAATTGCTTCATCTCCATCTCCAAATAGAAGTACATCTCCTCCTGTTGTCACAATGTTGGTGGATCTTTCTAGCTCTTCATCTTCCTTCTCCTCATCAATGGAGAATACCCCACCATTAAGAGATCCTTTATCTTGATCTCCTCTTGAAGGGGAAATTGTCATGTCTTCTTCTTAAGAAGAAAGCTCTTGTTGAAGTGGGGCCTTTGCCCTTCATAACATATGTTGCAAATATTTAACCCCTTCAACAATGTTATGAAATGGAGTTGGTTTCATGGATCTCTCCAACTCATGCAAAGGTTCAGATTTCTTGGGTTTCCTTTTATCTCCCAAGAAATTTTTAGATTGTTTGAAATCAAATTTCTTCACTAACCTCCTAGTGAACTTTGCATAAGTATATATATTGAAATTTCTCAATGAGGAAGATTCAAATAAACACCAAGCATAAGACTTACCTTCAATATGCAACACTACTGCTCTAATGGCTTCCTCTTCTGAAATTTGATGCAACTGGAAATATGTGTCTAACTTCCTTACTCAAGCCTTGGCTGTGCTCTTGGGTGACCCATCAAAAGTAGGTAGAAAGAATCTACCCAAAGTGTGTTGCATGCACCCTCTTTTCCTATTGTAGTTTTTGGGTCTTCTCTCTTATTTAAGTTCACAGAACCCTTGGAATCTTAGATTCTCCTTGAATCTTTTAGACTGAGATTCATATTCTTGGGAAATAGTCACCAAGAGTCTCATCCTTTTGTGTTTCTTCTTATGTTTCTTCTCTTGCCAAGAATGTAGGCATGGTACAAAGTTGTATATTGGATTGTGTGGCTGAATGCTCACACACATAATATGAAGAACTGGGGCTTTCTTCATGTGCAAATATTCTTGAGGGATCTTCATGTTTTCCCCTCTCATCTCGATGATGTCTTTGTTAATGCCCTAAATATTTTGGAAAAGAAGTTTTGAGAAATCCTTCCCTTTCATTCCTACAGATAAAGGGATTTTACCCTTGTCTTCTTTGTCATTTGTATAATAAAATTTATGATGTCTTCTCCTTTGATACCTCCTCTCTCTGTCAGTCAGAGGCTCTCCTTCTGTAATATTCCCACATGGGAAAAGCAACATATAATGCAGAATGTTGGAATAATAACACAGATCATCATTTAAACAATAAAAGGCCAATATGGATACCTTTCATCTATTATTACAACATAAAAATATGTTTAAGAAGTGGCCCATAAGATGCATAACAGGAAAAACAAGCCTCCAATGAATAAAATGCCTCAATATTAGGTGATGCAACCATATAGAAAAGCTGGAAAACCCTTACAACGTTATTTTATTGCCTATGCAATACCAGTAGATTATACATCAGATCTAGAGCTGCTATGTGCATAAAAAGTTAGATATATATTAGATCCATACACTATACAAGCTCCTCTAAAGAACCCCCTTGGGGTTTTCAGCAAAACACCAAGTACAAGATGAGGATATGAGATCTAAGACTACAGATCTACTAAAAAATACAGATCTGAAAAGTGTGGTTGATATGATATGATCAATATAATAGCCTCTTCCAATAGATCTTCAAAGTGAAGGGTAGATCCCCAACACTAGAAAATTAGCTCTCCAAATGGTGTCCCAAATCACCTTGCAAATCCACCTACATAAATAACGTAGATTTGGAAGTAAACTATGTTGTACAGATTAAAATATGGTTGGCCTAATGCCAAGATCTGAAAATGAGCTCCAAAGCCTTCAATACTGTCCTCCCAATGAAGTGGAAACCTCCTCCACTGAAAAGAAGCACTAAAATGGCCTAGATCTGAAATATCTAGTCTCCAATTGCTGCAGCTTGCAAAAACAACCAAAGCCTCAATAGGATCTATGTTGTAGTTGAAAGAAGAAGCTTGGCTCAAATCCAGATAGTGGACAATGAAATACGAACTCTCCCAAGAGCTACTCAATGGGAAGAGGTGGGATTCCCAATCAGGAACACCCAATGTTAAACAACATTCAATCTCAGCTAATCAACAAGAGAAAGATATATGTCTAAACAAATCATATATTCAGAAAATATCATATACATCAACAACATTCTAATGCTACCATCCCCTTCCTTTTATAATATAAGAGGTTGCAAACCCTAAACCACTTCCAATGAGATTACTTCTTTCACACAAGACACCTCCATATAAAATTGCATTGTCCCTCATTGATGGCCACTTCTCCATGACAAAGCTGTATATTTGGTCAAGGTTGACCCAATCAAAATGTCCTAGCCCCTTTCACACCTAAGGGTGCTTGATTTAACAGCCAATATTTATCCTTTTCACATTTGGCATTGATTTATTCATTATTAAGGAGTATTGTGGACTTCCTTTGCTCTTTTATTCTTTAAACAAGGTAATAAAACAAAACTGAATATTCCTACTAGCTCATAGCTAATTTAGGAATATTAAAAACTAAGTCTA
Source organism: Pinus albicaulis (assembly GCA_034641835.2). NCBI lineage: Eukaryota > Viridiplantae > Streptophyta > Pinopsida > Pinales > Pinaceae > Pinus > Pinus albicaulis. The sequence continues at coordinate 1,676,149,459 of CM076584.1, read as the reverse complement.
TCACACTCAATTAACTATTACAAGTGATTATGAGATAAGATTACAATTTATTGTCCAATTTAATTAAGGGAAAATTAAATTAGACACACATTTCTTGTTGACTTTTCAACACCTTTAATCGATTAGGTTTTAAATATTGTTCTTCTCATGAAGAAACAAAGAACGATCCTAGTGTGTTTTTATTATAAGGATATTAATAGTGCTTGTGCCAAGGACAACTACACAACCCCTTTCATTGACCAAATCATTGATTATTGTACTAGAGGTGAATTTTTTTCATTTGTAGATGGATTCTCCAACTATAATAAGATTAAAATCCTACCATTGGAACAACATAATATTTCCTTCATTTTTGCATGGGGTACATTTTCCTACCGTAAACTTCCTTTTGTTCTGAATAATGCTAGTGAACCTTTACAAAGGGAGATGAGCTATGCTTTCCATGATATCAATCATATAGTGCAACCCTATTTGGATGACTTTCATTCCTATTATAAACATCATAAATATCATCCAATGAATCTCAGAGTGATATTATTATGCTTTTGACATTATAACATAATTTTAAACCCACACAAATGAATAATTTGTTTCTAATTTGGTCGAATTATAGGATTTGTAGTGTCCAAGAATGGGATCTGAATTGATCCTATGGAAGTCCAAGAAATAATTTATTTTCTTGCTTCCTCTTCACTCATTCAGTCACAAAGCCTTCAAGGGAAGGCTAAATTTATATGTATATTTGTTCCTGGCTACATAGAAACTACAAAAGGATTTACTTGCTTACTAAAAAAAGGGGTTCCATTTCATTGGGATCAGATTGATAAAATCACTTCAATGCTTTGAAAGATGTATTAGCTTGAGCATCTTCGCTATACCCCCCTGACTATCAACAAGACTATTTCTTCTATTAAGTTGTGAAAATTGCCAAAATTCTAAAAGTTCTAGTACAATAAGATGAATTTGGATACGAACATCCCATATATTACTTGAGACAAAACTTGACTGAGTTTGAAGCCAAGTGCTCACATGTCGAAAAAATAGCTTTGGAAATTATGAAAGCTTCTCAAATATTTCACCATTATATCTTACTTTGGAAAACTACAATAGCTTTTGATTGAAACCCTATGACTTGCATTATTTCATGTCAATTACTATGGGGAAATTACTCAAAGTGGATAGGTATCCTCTAAGAGTCTGATTTGGAATTCATCAAATCCATGTGTAAGAAATATATAGTCTTTACTAAACCAATTAGAAACCTTCCCTCCTTTCAGTCAGAATCAACAATTGATTGTTCTATACCAAATGAAATGTTATTTTGATTTATTCCTTCGATCCCTGCTATGGATATATCATGATTTATCTTGAGACCCAAATGTTTCAACTTTATACTACTCATTTTGATGAACCTCAAATTCTAGACCAAACTCGCTAATACTTTATAATTGTTGACACTCGTCACTATAGTGATATTGATTCAATATTTCAATATTTTCTTACTCATGAGGATGTTGAGAAAGCTTTGAATGACTTTCATGTTGGGGCATGTGGCAGACACCTATCTAGCTAGGAAACCACCGAAAAATATTAAATATTGGTTATTTATGGCTTACTATATTTCGATATTATATTATGGCAGTCCAAAAATGTCACATGTGTTATATTTCCAATAGGAAAGCTCATTTTCCACCTACTCTTACGAATCCAATTATTTTTTTTGGACATTTTTCCAAATGGGGCATTGACTTCATGACCTGTAACCCTCGCTCGATCGGGGGCCATGGATACATTATCACTGTCATGGATTTCTTTCCCAAAGGGGTTGAAGCAATGCCTATGTTTTACAAAAATGAAAAAATGGATGCATTTTTCCTTTTCAACCATGTTATTTCCAGATTTGGTGTGCCTCAACCCATTATTACATGTCATGGAAAACATTTTCGAAATTACATGATATATGAACTTATTTCCAAGTTGTGCCTTCAGCAAGATAGTTCAAATCCCTATGACCCACAAGATAATGGGCAATGGGAAGCCATTAATAAGGTTTTGAAAAAAAATTTCCAACACATGGTAGTGATTCATAATACAAATTGGCATACCATTATTTTTTCCTCTTTTTCGGCGTACCGAACATCTATCCAAGCATTGAATAGATTCATACCCTTTCAATTGGTGTATGGTCTAGAAGTAGTTCTCTCAATCGAATGTGAAATTCCATCCCTACATCTTCCCATTGAGATGGTTCCTAAAAATTATGGAGAAAAAGATTATTTTTTGCACCTAACTCACCTAAATGAGACCCAACATGATTTTGCAATAGCTAACAATGCTCACAAGAAATGTGTCAAAGCACAATTTGACTAGAATTTTAAACCTCGTGCCTTCTTGGAAGGTTACCTAGTACTTTTATATGACCAGGAAACTAATAAATTAGGAGTTGGGAAGCTTGAAACATTATTCTTAGGTCCATATATAGTCAAATGTGTAGTAAAAAAAGTGGCCTATGAGCTGGTTTCCTTTGATGGAATTATTTTGGTGCAACCCCAAAATGGTATGTACATGAAAAAAATACTATGCTTAGATTTATGTTGTATAGTCATTGTGTACATACTGTATAGGCTTTCTAATGTGTTTACAGTGTGGTATTTTAGAGTTTTCTACAACCTCTGATAATCTTGAGTTTCATTTGATTTGTAGATGTCAGCAATCCCTCAACTATATGTTGGTTATGTTGATGGCGCTAGTCATAGTACTAGGAACCTTTCCTCAGTAGTGTGGGAAATATATGCTACCGATGACAAGTTAGTGAGTCTACAAGGAATTTGTATCATTTTCTCAACTAATAACATTTTAAAATATAATGCAGTGATCGAATGATTTTCTAATGCTATGTCACATGGAATCTTCCATTTAGTTGTCATAATTGATTCACAACTTATGGTACAACATTTAAACAATGCCTATTCGGTATGAAGTCAAAATTTACTATGCATGCTTTTAAGGGTTTTCCTCTTAGAATGACATTTTATTACATCTAATATTAACATATTCCTAGAAGCCTTAAAACATATGAATTAGCCAATTATGTATTATACAGACATTTGCAACATATGTAAATACAAAAACCATTATCATACATTGTGCAAGAGAGTAGAATAAAATAAAAATAAATCCATAGAGAGAAAAATGTATATAGTGTTATGTTTTAAAAAAATTGTGGTTGAGACACATATGGCCACATGGGCTATAATATCAAAATACATGTAGAAAAGATATGCCTTAAAATCCTCCCATGTGACTAATCCCAATGATATTCATGTTAACACACAATAATGTTGGAAACCTTGCATAGAAAACAACCAATACACTCTGGCACTCCTATGGTGTATGGCTGCAGATAGATGGGGACTTAATTAATACCTTTATCTGGCACACTGCAGGTTAAACCTTCGATATGATGCTCGAACTCAGTGACTACCTCTGTCATGTCAGGATCAGCCATCTCCTCCTCTTCCCTTGCAGTCTCAACCTATACAATATGTGGATGTGATCATCAATGAACAGGCGACATGCCTAATGGTCGCACAGGTCCAATAAATGCACTTAAAAATGATAGTCTCTGATACACTTAAAATATAAAAATTATAAAACCCAAAACCCAAAATACTCAAAATGAATTTTTTTTACCTACATCATTCCATTTCTTTCCTTCAAATAAAATGAGCTCTGTATATCCATAGAAATCAGTTTCAAAATATGTGTAGACCTCAGTCATAATTAGTTTCTCCCATAACCCATCAAAGAAGATATGAGTGAATGTCATCATGGGCACTCCTCCATTCTTGACCATCAAATCTACCCATTCCTTCATACAAGGATCTCTAGGTCTAGGACGTTCATGGGCTATCCACTGAGGTCATAGAAATAACAATCTGTATAAATCAAATGATACCATGATGGAATCGTATGCAAAGTTATTCAATCATTCGGTATGTTATCTATTGAGTTGTTCCTTTAGATTGACTAGAATCCATTTACACCAGTTGAAAATTGTAGGCTCAAATCACTCTAAGGAATAATGCATCTAGGTCTTTGTAACAACCCTGGTTAAAAATCCATGTAATAAATTTAATAAAGGAAATATAATACCAAGGTCATCGGACAGGTATTCCAAGTTGAATGTTGGGAAAAACATTCTAATGGGTGTTCATTTGGTTTATTATGGCTAGTATAAATTGGCAATGGCAAAGGAAAAGCCTTTGGAAAGGGAAAGACACATTAATTATAATTTTATTTATAAAAATAAAGGAAATTAGGAGAAAAGGAAGGTGAAAGGTCACATGGTTCATGTGAGGAGGAAAATGAAGGAAAATAATAGAATATGAAGAAATTAGAGGCATCAATGATAAAAATGCTTTTGAGGATCAGTCGATAGCTTTTGTCAGTTTTATCTTGGAATCTATCTCTCTTCTATTCTCTCTAATACTCTTGGAAACTTCCATTTTTCTTGGAGAACTCTAGGATTTGAGAAAGGAAAGCAAAGGGTGAAAAAATAAGGCAAAGGAAAGAAAAGATCAAGCAAGGAAAATTTGGATCAAGCTGCATCAATGGGATTACTTGCAGGTACCATGTTGCATGTGTTGCATGTGTGTTTTCCTTGTTATTCTTGGAATGCATGGTACATGCCTGTGATCATTTGGTTCCGTTGTTGTCATTGGAATGGGTTTTTCTAGGTGTGACAATTGCTTTCAGCCTTGCCTTTCCATTTCTAGATAGCCATGGTGTGATGGGGTTTTCTCCCACTTGGCTAAGCTGGATTATCGGATGGTTTCAAAACTGAGTGGGGTGGTGTCATGAAGAATCATAAGGCCTAGGAATCCCTCGATCGGTAAATGTGGGATTATGGTATATCTTGGTTGTGTATACCCTCGTTGGGACTAGGAATACTCAACTGGTAAATGGATGGATTACAATAGAGCCTAGAGGGTGGAGATGAAAAAAATCCTCACACTTTAGGTGGAGAGATATGGAGGCATCCATGTTTGTATAGGCCTAGTGATCCGTGCAATGGTGTATGGTGGGATTGTGATAAATCTTGGTAGTGTATACTTTTTGTTTGGGCCTAGGAATCCCCTAGCGGGATATATGGTAAAGCCTGATCGTATTGGTGTTTTCTTTAGGCCTAGAAATCCCCGACCAGTTTGGTGTAATATGTAGTAAATACTAAGAATCATGGTTAGTTTTAATGTGAGTCCCACATTCATGCTTGGAATATGGCATGAAGGTGATTAGCTGAAAGAAATATTTGGTTAAACCCAATCTATGGTTGGGTGGTATGCGGAAGTACCTGACTTGGTAGGATTTTGAATTTGTTAATAAGATCTCTTTTCCTCTTGTACTTAATGAGTAAATGTTTCTGTTATTATTTTATTTTAATGGTTGTTCTATGATCATTATTTTGTTGGTTATACGTTGGTTATAAGCATGGTTATATGACAAACTTGAGTTATGGCTCTCATCATGTTGCAGTAGTAAATGAAATATAATGAATGTATTACCTAATAGATGATAATTTTACTATTATTTGAGAGCATCGAACCTTCTTGGAAATACTCAGATAAGTATGAAATCGTTATGTTGTAAATTTTTTTTATGACCTATAGATTACATGTTCATGACATGTTCGATGAAATGCTTGTCATGGTTAGGATCAGCCATGTCAGGTCCTATTCAAGTTTTACATTAGAGTCCTTGACTTCTTGTTATTTATAATTTTTAATAACTTAATCAAGTTCTGGGCAGAGGCCTAAGTCGTAGCCCTAAAATCGTAGCTCATACTTAGGGGTCATTGGTATAGAACTTCCTGGAGGAGTCTGCAGTAACATAGATGCCCTTTTTATGGGAGCGACTAAAAGTTTACAGTCTCATGGAGGGCTCTTCATGGGAGAGACAGGGGTTCTATATCACTTAATTAACTTAGGGGTTGTCCACCTGGAATGGTTTGTTAGCCCTTGGGGGTCCTATATCTCCCCAGGAAGGTTAGTTTGGTTTTGGTTTGTAAATTCCACTTCCTTAATTATACTTTGGGAGTTTAATCATATCATAGTAACTCTTCATCACATGTTTACCCCTGTGGAAAGACCATCTTGGGTAAATGTGAGAGTAGGGTGTTACAAAGTGCTATCATAGCATGGTTCATGCCATGGAGAGGATGGGTGGAATGTGATTTCATCCATTCATGTTTGTTGTTTATGTTCTTGTCATATATACATGATGATGGTCTTTGTTGTAGTTGTGTTTCCATGTGGAAGTTTATGATGTTGTTGTTGGAATTTTGTTGTCATAAATGTGTGTCAGCTATATGTGTACTTTTTATGCATGTAAGTGTCTATATGTTGTTATGTATGTATTATTCTGGGCATGGTTGTCATGCATAACGTCATGGTATGTAGTTGGTATTTTCATTCATGGTAATTAGATAATGATTGAGATAATTTTGATTTATTGTTAGGATTATGACTATACATGTATCGTGCTAATATGGTTGATCTTGCATACAAGATATCCTCCCTTGAACTATACTAAGGCATGTTGATTATGTTTATATTTTGGTTTAGCTGACATGGTATAATTTTCAGAAGAAGATCATATATGACTAGTAAGATGGTAGACTACAATTCACAAGATTCTCCCTCTACATCTGATGAGAAGCATGGTGATAGGTACTTGTTGGATTGGGGTCCCCTGGGGTCAATTTTGATCAAATTTTGTATATATTTTTGGTTATGTGTGTTGTGAATAAGAGTCAAAGGGGCTTTGAGGCAGGTCATAAGTCTCTATCTTAGGTAAATGGGTTTTAATGGAAAATTATGGGCCTCAAACCATGGTTTGAGACCATAGTATCTGAGCGCTAGATGGATATAAATATATATAGATTGAGTCTACTAAGGTAGTAAGAAGTAATAATCTCATGCTTGTGTGATAAAAATTTTGTAAGGGTTTTCAGACTAAATTTGGGTTGGGTAGAAAGGCTCATGCTAGTTGTGTGTGCGAAGACCTAGTCCTGACTGTGAGTAGAATCCATTGGCTATGTGCGCGGAAGGGTAATTGTAAGGGAAGTCTAAATGTATTTACTTTTGAATCTATTGACACAAATACTATTTTGTGGAATGAAATATGTTGTGTTTGATATCTGGGTTATTTGATTACTATGAATCTGATTATGTCTATTGCTTAATATTGCTTTACTTATTTTTGTGATCAAATGTATCTGCGTGAATAGATCCTTCACTTTATGCATGAATATCAGTGGATGGTTAAGTATATGATAGATGAATAAACTAGTTTAAGTTATTGTGCATAAATATACACTTTGTGTATTCTGTGAAGATCCGATCCTATTATCTTTTTACATCTGTGAAAAAGTTGATATGATAAGTGTTGTTATGTTTATGAGTGCACTTTCTTTTAAGCCACAATAAGTTATGTTATAGGTATGTTTATTTCCTCCACATCAAATTATTCCTCAGGGTGTGGAAACCTGGTTCTAATACCCCCCATACTAGTTCAGGTGAGACTTTGATCTGTGCAAGCAAGTCATTTCTGAAAGGACCAGTAGTTGAAGGGTTTGTTGGTCGCGCAATAAATTTGAACCTAGGTTAGGACCCGTCAAACCAACAATTTTTTTTTTTTCTGGGATCGACATCATTTTGACGGAGAATTGATGTATTGGCATCCTCTGCAAAATGAATTGCAAGATTGGATGGATAGAAAGATCCATGAATTCATGATCCAAGATAATTGAAGTTCTAAACTATCTACTGAAGATTGGGCTCATAAGTACATTTATACAAAATTTCACAAAATATTATTTTATTCCTTTGCAACTGAGTTGCATGAGTCATTATGACGATTGACTAAATTTAATACTTGCGTGAAGGAAGACGTAGTCAATCAGTGGACTCTAAAATTGGTATAGTAGTTAGAAAATACAAGCAATACAATCACCCTCGTGATAGATCATTTTATCAATCATGTCTTAGGAGGATTTGTAACTAACTTTTCCATTGATCAGTTTGTGTCTTATTCTAAAGTAAAAAGAAGATTTTTCAAGGGTCACAAAGGTAAGTTCATGCACTCTCTAAAGTTGTGGATTAATATTCTATTGTGTGAACATGTTTCTTTGTGTGAACATATTGCGTGAATGTTCACCACACAAACCTAGTCGAAAGATTTATTTACAATATTCTCAAGGGTAGATCTGATACTGACGATGAGCCAGAAACTAGTAGCTCTAGTGAATTTTAACACTCTAAAAAAGAGGAATTTTCCCAAGAATAACTCTCACAAGATCAGAACAATCAGGGATTATTGACCATAGTTCAGATCCCATCCACTCCACTTCCACATTCATCGCACAAGTCATCCACTCCACCTCCACCTCCACCTCCCCCAGGCGTAGATATGGATGCATCTATGAAGCTATCTACTTTCAAGGGTATTGGAAATGAATATATTGAGAAATTTTGGTTTTTCACTGATGTTGTATGGAGGGCACAACAGGTCAATAGCGATGATGTTAAGAAAGCGTAGTTAGCCACTGCTTTTCAAGATCGGGCATTGGACTGGTATATAAGATATGTATCAACAAACCATAATGACACTATTAATGATATGAAGGATGCCTTAAAAGAAAAATTCAAAAAGACTAAGTCATATGTGTAGTGTGTTACAGAGTTGAAAGAGATTCATCAGGAGGTGAATGAATATGTATAGGATGTAGATCATACATTGAAGCGGAGTATTAGAGATGGTGGATTCACTATCGATGATACCCAACATAAATATTTGTTTATTACTATGTTTCTCTCGCACCTACTTCAGCCATTGAGTCAACATAAGATTTCCATGCAGGCCGAAGTTGTGAAATTTCGATGAAAATAGAAGCTCTGTCGGTGCCTGCTTTAATTGGAACTCAGGAAATTCATATTCAGTTATAATAAATTCATTTAGAGATTCAGAATATGTGAAAAGATAAGGGAAACAAGGTATGTGCAGAGGTATGGTGCATATGATGCAAAGATGACAGGAATCATAAAGATCAATGTCTAGTCTTCAATGATTATCTACACGCTGGAGGACCAAGCCCATAGAAGAGAAAAGTGGGAAAAAGTGGGACAAATATAGTATGGTGTGTGATCTATCAAACTATGGGTTTACATGAAATATATTTATATGGAAGGATCGGAAAATACATGCCTGAGCTGGATAAATTATTTTGTAGATTATGCTCATCACTAGAACATGATGAACATCATTGTCGAAGTTTTGATTTGATGATTGATAAAGATGAACTATATAGAATGGAGGTCAAACCTAAGTCACCAACATCCCCGTCTGGACACGGTGGATTCTAGACTAGAGGAAGAGGAGGAGGAGGAGGAGGATCAGCTAGTCAAGGAATGGGGCAGGTCATTTGAAACAATTGCGGAGATGTTGGTCACTATGTGCGTGACTGTCTAAACCCTGTGTGACAATCATGCAGGTACTATAGGCAGTTTGATCATGTAATAGAAAATTCTCCTTTTTTAATTGCTAAGATGTAGGAGAAAAATATGCAAACTCTGATGCATAACATTCAGATGGTCCGGACGGAGCTGTGCGAATAATATCCTAGCATGAATGTTGTCACTAGGAGTGGTACAACCACTAGTGAGGATAAAGGAAAAAGGTCAGATGTTTATCTTTGGATTTTTAAGGCACATGAGAAAAATGATTGATTTTATTTACAGCTCGAGAAATAAAATTTTGTCAAAGAAAGGAAGGGGTTTGTAGAAGCAAACGCATCAACATCAGGTAGACCTATGAATGGGGCATGAGTAGAAGAAGAAATAAAACCATTCTTACAAGCTTGCATTAAGTTTCTGCGCAACAAGAAGGCAATAGAAAATATTCAAGCACTGATAGATAACTATGTAGAAAAGGAACAACCTCAGATAGAACAGAAAGTTTTGAACAAGATCTATAAGAAAAATAATAAAAAGAGATCTGGACAAGCCTATGTGTATGATTGATTATATCGCGGCTTATGAGATGGATCAAGTAATTTTGGATCTAGGGTCTTATGCAAATGTTTTACCTAAGAAAACTTTGCAGTGCATGGGAGAGCCTAAGTTGGAGTGCTCTAAAATTCAGTTGTGCATGGTGAACCAACATAAAATAATTCCATTAGGAAGACTGTCACAGGTTGTAGTAGCTATTGAAGGATTTAAGGTGCTTTCAGATTTTGAAGTCATACAAATCATGGATGATAATGATCCTTATCTTGTGTTGTTGGGGTTTGATTGGGCTATTAATACAGATGGAATCATAAATCTAAAGAGAAGAATAATGGAATTTTAAAATAAAGGAACCAGAGTCTTAATTCCCTTATATCCTACAGAAGGTGAAAAATACACAGAACTTGTGCCCGTTTATGATGATATTGACCATATCTACAAGTTGACTACACAAGATGAGGACTAGATCAATACAATAGCTAATGGGAGGCTTAATTGGGAAAAGGATAGCTCCTGCTTCTCAGAATCAAATGAAGAATTTGAGAACTGGCAGAACCGGTTAAAGTATCCGCGCTGCACTACAATCGAGTGACCAGATATTTTTGCTAAATATCATCAAAGGTACGATAATTACCATATTATGATGGTTTAACTAATGTGAACATGTTTTGAGAAGACATTTAAAGAAATGTTTCAGAAGGACAAAGATTCCATGCATTAGATATAACATTGCACGCTACTCCAGCATGATGGTAGGAGACTCAAAAAGGAAACATGGGAAAGTGGGAAGAATGCACTCGAGTGATGAGATTGTGCTTTGAATGTCAAAATATCACAATGGAAGAAGTTTATTCTAGAAAGAGTGATCCACACAAACATTTGTAGAAATTGACTGAAGTATGGGGCACAATGCCAAGACTAGAATGGGTACACATGTTTACTCACATGTTGGGGAAGGTGCCTACTGACTGGTACTTGGATATGGAGTTGCACCGAGGAACTAATGAATTGTCTGCACTGACTAAAAGTTTCATTTTGACATTCATATTTGAGAGTGGATTTGATTGTTTGGGAAAAGTGTTGCAAGATATCGAAGAAGACACCTTTAATAATTCAAATCTAGTATTAGAGCGCACTTCTCCAGCATGGGATGTGAAAATGAGGGATATTGTCAATTGTAAAAATCTAACAGTAGAATAAATGGAAGAAGATCCAAGGAATATCATAATTATCGAATCTAAGGGACAACACGCAGTTGCTGGGCCTTCAATTACCTTGCTGGATGTTGCATAGCCTTTGAAGATTCGACAAGTAAACATTGTATCCGAAGAACAACAGAAGTTGGCAAGGATTGGAGATTATTGGGATGATGACACAGTGGGAAAGGTTGTTAAGATGTTGAGATAGTATCAAGACCTATTTCGCACAAATTTCTCTAAGTTGAAAGGGATAATTGGAGAGCTTTGAGTCATGAATATCACTTTGAAACCTGATGTGTGACATGTGAAGCAATGCCCATACAGAACGAACCCAAAGTATAAGCATAAAGTGAGGGAAGAGTTGGATAAAATGGTTGCTGTAGGAATTATAGAACCAATGGAAGAATCTGATTGGGTGAGTCCCATGGTAGTGCAAGATAAGAAGAAAAAATGAGAAATAAGAATTTGTGTGGACCTACGCAAATTGAATGATTCTTGTGTACATGATCCATTCCCAACTCCCTTTTCTTATGATATCCTTGAAAATGTAGGAGGACAAGAGGCTTACTCATTCACAGATGGTTTCTTAAGTTATCATCAGATCAAGATTACATCTAAGGATCGAAGTAAGACAACCTTTACAATGGAATGGGGATATTTTCAATATACAGTCATGCTATTTGGATTGAAAAATGCACCTGCTATCTTCTCGCGAATGGTAGTAGCTGCATTCAAGGAGTATATCCACAAGTTCCTAGAAGTACACTTTGATGATTGGATTGTTTTTGGGTTGTTGAAAAAAAATGTCTCAAGTCTGTGCCTAATGTTGGATACCTGTAGAAAGTACCAGACCTCACTGAATTTAAAGAAGTGCATATTTTGTGTGCCATTTGGGATATTGTTGGGTCACATTTTCTGCCAACAAGGGTTGATGGTAGACCCTGCGAAGATTGTCATGATTGTTAATATGGAATTGCCTATGAATGTCAAACAACTACGCTCAATATTGGGGCATACTGGATATTATCAGAAGTTAATTTAGGGTTATGCGCTAATAACTGCGCCCATGGAGAAATTTCTCAAGAAGGATGCGACGTTATATTGAGACAAAGAATGTTAGAAGAGCTTTGAACTGTTGAAGGAGAAGATGGTCATTGTGCCTATCTTGATATTTACAAATTAGTCAAAGGTGTTTCATGTGCATGTGGATGCCTCCTGCATCGCACTTGGATCTATCTTAGTGCAACCATGGGCTTGAGAGATTGATCATCCTATTGCATATGCAAATCGAAATCTATCAAGAACAGAAAGGAATTACTCAACCACAAAAAGAGAAGGATGGGTGATGGTGTATGCACTGTAGAAATGCCACCACTATCTCTTAGGAGGAAATTTCAAGATGTTTACTCACCACTATGCTTTGAAGTACCTGGTCAATAAGCCTATTCTGGGGGGAGGGGGATATCTACAGGTGGTTTTTGTTATTTTAGGAATATTATTTTGTATTTATTTTGAAGCTAGGGAGACTGAATGCTAGACTAGAGCATCTATCACACATTGAGAATGGAGAAGAGTTGACTAGTTTGGAGGATGGTTTACTCAACGCCCATTTATTTGTGATCAAGATAGTTGATGATGATTTCTCAGAAATAATTCATTTATTGGCTATGGGACGTGTGCCTGAGGAGCATACATTGCAACAAAAGAAAGAATTGATGGTGCATGCAACCAAGTTTACTATTATTGTTGTTCAGTTGTATAATTTTGGTGTAGACTAAGTGTTGCAAAGATATGTCTTGGAATTTGAGAGACGAGACATATTAGCTGAAGGTCATGGAGGGGTTGCCAGAGGTCACTATGCAGGAAAGGCAACCATGAAGAATATTTTGAGATCTGGTTTATGGTGGCCCACGTGGCACAATGATGCCTATGCGCACTTCCTCACATGTGATGTATGCTAGAGGACAGGAAAGCCATCGCGCTGAGAAGATATGCCCTTGCATCAGCAGATGGTGCTGCAAGAATTTGATAAATTGGCTATATATTTTGTTGGACCTATTGACCCTCCAGGAAAGAAGACAGGTGTGCGGTACATCATTGTTGCGATGAAATATGTAACCCGATGGGATAAATCTAAGCCAATGAAGGATTGTAGTGTGAACACAACTGTGCACTTAATTTTTGAAAACATATTGACTCGGTTTGGATTCCCTAATATTTTTATGAGTGATCGAGGTACACACTTTGTGAACGAAACCATTGAAGCTTTGACAGAAGAATTTTGGATTCACCATTAGAAGAGCACTCAAGTGAATGGAGCAGTAGAATCTTTCAACAAGATATTGCAGACTATGCTCACCAGTATTTTCAAGCTAACTAAAATGATTTGGATATGTGCATATTGTCGATTCTTTGGGCGTATAGAACTACATGCAAGAAGCTGATAGGAAAGACACTGTTCAAGATGGTATATGGGTAGGAAGCTATGATGCCTATGGAATACAGTGTTCCGAGTCTGTGCATTGCACCATTCACAAACATGGAAGACGAGGATATTATGAAGGAACAATTGTCACAGTTGGTCGCACTTGAAGAGGATTTCTTTATTGCAACTTTCCATCATCACGTACAAAAGGTACACAAAAAGGCATGTAATTACAAGCATATCAAAAAAAAGGTATTTAAGGAAGATGATTTGGTCTTGTTGTATGACAACAAGTTTGCGTGCCACCCAGGGAAGTTTAAGATGCATTGGCTGGGACCATATATTTTTAAGGAGATCACGAATGGAGGTGCACTGTGCCTAACCACATTGAGTGGAGAATATCTTCTTGGGAATGTCAATGGAAGCCAATTGAAGTTGTACAGGGATGAACCTCTCCCTGTGTGAACCAAATGACTATGTGGTCATAGTATTGGATCTACGTAGAAGGGTTGGTGGATGCACAGAAAGGTGTGATGCACATGAGGTAACTAAATGTGGAGGTTGATTGGGTCATTGAAGTGTCAAAATATAGCCATTGGAAGAGTAAATATGGAAAAGACAGTTTTATTATTGTTTAGAGGAGTGTTTAAGTTGCATTTAATGAGGATATGTTTCCATATTTTGGACCGTTTTTCCATTTACGGAGACAAAGTAATGCACAAGGGACCATTTGAGATGCACCTAAGCTATAAATATGACTGCAGGGGTCACATTAGTTCCCTTTTCCCTCTATATGAATTTGGTGCCTTGAGCTCTTTGCTTGTTGAAGTTTACTTGTTGTCTATGTTTGGTTTGGATCTAGTGTTTGAGGAGGAGTTTTGACATAGAGGTCTAGGATACATTATCCCTCTGAGTATGACAACCAAATGCCCTAGAGAGGAGCCCGCCACATAGGCCATTTAGACACCTATGCCAGCTAAAACCAAGAAGGGATAGACCTTAGGGTCACACAGATCAGCAAGAGAGAATATCCCTATTCCACAGTCTTGTGGACAATTTCACCATATTTGGATTTTCAACTGATCCAATGTTCACATCTTCAACTCCCTTTTCGGTTGGCCGCAAGGTTGGTTTTATAGCTACGTCATCTTGATCAAAAATCTCTTCTAAAGGTATCAAACCCTTAGGAATGACATTATATTTCAGCTGCAATACTTCCATCGCATTTATTTTCACATCAGCTTCACCATCATCATGCTCCATGTCAATTGAAGTCTCTTTGAATTTTCCTTTGTTTTGCAGAAATTCATCAATCTCATCATCATCCTGGAATACTTGCCAATACCTCTGATTGTCGGGGAAAGTTGGACGATGTTTCACATGAATTTCAAACTTTTTACTTGAGTTCATCGGAATCTTCAAATTACATGCTGCCTTTGCAAGTGCATCTGCAATACCATTCTGAATATGAGGGATACAAGTCAAAGTATAGTTTGAAAACAATTTCAAGATATCAAGAACAACATTTTGGTAAGCCCGCATTCGAGGATGCTTAGCTTGGAATTCACCCTTCACTTGCTTAATTACCAACTCGGAGTTGCCATATACTGCAATCATCTTAGCATTCAACTTTCTAAGAATTTTCAGACCAACAATCAAAGCTTCATATTCTGCCTCATTGTTCGAACAATCAAAAGCTAATTTATAAGAGCAGACCCTTACATTACTCGGTACCTTGTTTGGGGTGGAAAAAGGGCTGCGTACCCAAATGCCGATTCCAGCACCATCACTTCCTACTGCACCATCAAAATCCATGGTCCACAAACCATATTCATCTTCTTCCAAGTGCTGAAATTCTGTTTGCTCTGTTATTTCTGCTTGTTGTCCATCAACTTTTTGCTGTTGTCGAAAGGCTAATTGCTCAGTGGAACTTTCAAGTTCTTGTCTTTATTTCATCAAAACTTCTCTGAAATTTTCGGTGATTTCCAGAATGTCTTCTACTTCAACTAGCTGACTATTTACATCATTGAAACTATCTGAATACAAAAAAAAGACTCTAAATCTGTATGTACATAGTTAATCGGATGCTTTACCGGTTTCTCCTTGCTAGTGATCATATACTTTATCTTTTGCTCCCGATACAATCTTCTCATCTGACCAAACACAGGAATGGTAGCATAGGAGAAATCAAGCTGCAATGTTCCCTTCAATTTCGCTCCCCAAGATCTGGAAAGAAGCATGCCAAATCTAGGAGGAATATCCGCCACAACCACATCCATCAAAACATTCTTAGTCGGAATCTGATCTAAACTAACCACCAAATCTTTGATGAGCCCAATGCATCTTACTCTGCTAGAATCAAAAGAATAAAGATCATGATATTTCCTAGTGATGTCCAATCCCAATTTCTCCATGATTGCCCTCGGCATGAGATTATGAGAAGCTCCAGAATCAAACATGGCATTATGTAACACAAAATCATGCAATCTAAGGCTGATATAAAAAGGAGGCACATCACTATCTAGAGACTCACCATCCAATGCTGGTCCAAATATCAACTCAGGTTGATCATCTTCCACATTCACCATATCAGACATTGGATCGAAATTCAAAATTTTAGATACATGGCCCTTATAGCTGCTATTCCTCATCAACTCAGTCAAAGGAATGGAAACTTTTAACTTAGAAATTTCACTCTCTAAGTTAAAAGCTGAAGTTTTTTCTACCTCTTTGGATGAAACAACCTTGCTTTCAGCTTTCTCCCTTGATACAATTGCCTGATTAGATCTTTCATTTGCTGATGGAGGCTTGCTAGTAGTGGGATCAGCTACCTCTTTTCCCTTCTTCGGTGCAGTGGGTGCATCATTATTTGGTTATGAAACTTCCTTTCTCTTTTGGATTGGGTTGATAGGCACATCTATGTTTCTAAGTGAATATTGTCTCTGTAGGGCGGACAAAGCATTCATATAACCTCTCTGATACTCATCCGACTCTTCTTCAAGAGCTGCCTCATTTGCCAAGATAAAATCCTCATCCTTTTGTACAGATAAGTTTTCTGCATACTCCTCATATTTAGTGATAAAGGTTGGCATATAATCAGGTGTAAACAAGTGATTCTCTTCCCTTATTACATTATATTCATCATCTGATTCCGGACCAACAAAATTCTGTTGTAAAGGTGTCTTTACCTGCTGTTGTATTGGTGGTTCTTGTGCTCGCTGCTCTCGTTGTTTGATCCTGAATTGTGGTTGCTGCTGGCCATGGAAGTTAGGATATTTGATCTGCGGTTCAGGCTTATCAAGTGTTAATCTTTCAATAATCTTTTCCACCTTGCAAATTACTTGATCTGAAGTAGAAGCCTCTTCCTTTATTGCGACTTTCTTCTCAGCTCTCAATCTAGCTCTCTTGTCATTCAAATTAGCTTCAACACTGACTGCGATTTTCTGCATGTCTTCCAAAGTGGCTGGATCTCTTTCTCGTAATTGATAGGCCATGTCTGGATCAAAACCATCCGGAAACTTAAGCAAATCCGAATTCCTAGATGGCCTTAAATCATCAGGAATTGCATTATAAACCGCATTAAATCTAATACAATAGTCTTGGACAAACTCACCAACGTTGCACTTGATCTTGGTATATTCAGAAGTGATATGAAGAGGATCTTTCTTTACTTCCCACCGATCCAAGAATTTTCTCTGAAGCTCAGCTAATGTAGCAATACTTCTAGGCTGCAAAGCTTTGAACCACTTTCTTACTTCACCTCCAAAAGTTTACACAAATAATCTCATGGTCACATTTTCTGCATCAATTTCATGAAGATCAAAGAAGTCTGCCATTCTATCAATATGTTGCTTAATAGTGACACTTTGAAGATTTCCATCAAACAATGGGATTTTACTTTGATAATCAGCGTGCATGGCATCCAAGTTTTGAGGCAAGACAAGGGGTGCGAATCTGGCAGCCATTACTCTGGGTATATTTATAACCGGTCTTGGAGATATAGGATGAGTAGGAGCAGTAGAAGTATGAGGTGTATGTGGTGTGGATGGAGACGATACTACTGCAGATTGTTGATCAGGGATAGAAGGTTGTACGGGAATGGTAGGAATGAAAGGAGGCTCGGTATGAACTTGTGAACCAGATGTAACTGCTGATAGCCGAAGTGTTTCAGATGCAGACTCTATGAATTCGGGAATGTTTTTTGCCACAATGGAATTTTGAATATTCAAGATGTAACTGTCAATGGATCTATTAGCCTGTTCAATTTCAAGATACTTGATAAACTCTGGATTTATGAAAGTAGAACCAATAGCACTTTTGGACTTAGTCTCAAACAATGACAACTCAAATTGTTCATCAAAATCAATATCTTCAAGGTATTCAAAAACAGTGGGACACGAATGAGATTTGAATAGAGGAATCATAGGAATTTCTCAACGAAGGATTCTTGAAATCAAATTGGGATTTTCATACATTGGAGGTGGATCAGGATCCGGATTTTCTTTGGTATGTCTTCTGGAAGCCAGTGTGTTGAATTATTTTCAAAATTAAAGGGACAAAACCAACTTGTTCAGCCTATCAAATTCTAGACTCATCACCCAAAAGTCTAGAATGATTTGATGTACTAGGGGCAATTTACAAGTCAAGTGTCACATTTACAAACTAGATCGGAGATTGACTGAAGCAGCGTTTATCTACTTTCGCTAATGCAAAGCAAGAGCGTTTCGAAGGCTACCTGGCATAAATTTAGGCTCTGTCTGTAGCTTATAAAACAAATAACACCAACAAGAAAACCAATTTATTCCCCGGTATGTTCGCCACTATGTTATTGCCTAAATCTACCTCAGGCTGAAGGAAGGCGGAGTTCAGGGTAACATCAAACCACGCTCAGTCTGGTAGCTAGCCCTACTAGATCAGGAGAGGGCTCTCTCCAGGTCAATCTCAGAAAAAATAATCAATAAGGCTTGAGATGACTTGAAATAAAGGCTAATTTTAGGCTAGGTATATATGTAAAAGAGTTTGATTTTTATTTTGGGGGTTTTTGTTGGAATCAAAGGGAAAGGCAGTTTTGGATCCGGGGAAAAGGCCTAGTTTTTGCAGACTTCTGATTGGGGCAAGGAAGGAAATTGTTTTGATGCTTTGGATTGAATGAATGGATAGTTTAGACCGGTGAGGAGCTGAAGAGGGCAAGAGGCTTTCAAGAATCCTCTTCAAACAGATGAAAACAGGGAAAATTAAACAAAACTGAAGGCATAGAAAAGTAATCTAATGAATTCCACCTTTATCACTCATTTGTTTAATTTAAGAAGAAAGGAGAAGGGAAATGATACACTTAAAACATCAGTGAACTTACAATCACATCGAGAAACACACCATCAAAACACAGAGCCACATGGATCCCAAAGAGTGCTGCAAACCCTGGTCTATTCCTTTGCCAAAATTGCAGAGGTGAAATGTACAATGAAGTGCCAAGCAATCCCAAATGTCCAACCCTAAAAATGACTGATATATACAAAGGATTTTGATTTTTCATTTGGCAAACCCACTCTCTAATGTTGCAGACTTTGGCACTTTTTAAATAAACTCTATTTTGCTTGTTTTTTGATTTTTGAGCTGAATGATGAATCTCTTTTCTATCTTTGCAGGGATAGCTGGCATGGGATTTTGGCAAAGGCGACTAGGGCTGTGCCTGAAGAACTTTACAACTAGAAAAAACTTTGAAAATTACATTACATTTATTACAAAGGATGAAATTAGATGATTTTTCTTCAAAACAGAGTTTTGAAGAAGAATCTTTATCAAGCATTATGATGATGAAATTTTTGCAATGAAAACTTATTTCGAACCTCCCTCATGTCCCTGCTGGCATTATTAGACACTTTGAAGACTAAATTAATGAAACCCTAGACCTAATGAGACTAAAAATCTGAAAATTACTTTTTGCCAACTTTAAGACCAAACATGACTGTAAATGATTTTGATGAACAGACCTAGGCCAGCAGGTACAAGACATGAGAAACATGAGTGACAAGACCCTTTCGTCAGAATATCCATGCTCCTAATGGAATGCAGATGACTGAACTGAATGAGACACCTAAAATAAAATACAACAAAAGAGGTTTTGATCTCTGACGGAGGGATGAAGATACCGACTCTAACAGAGCCGAAGTGCTGGGTGTTAGGCCTGCACAAGGCTGGTCTATTAAATTTGTTATAGATCCCTCATTTCACGTAGCCTGATCAATGACATATGTGTGTGATAGTTGCTTGCACTGGCCCATGAAGAATATTTGTGGCTGGGAGAGCACATCACTATTGACGCCGCACTAATCCATCGGATTACTATATTTCCTTATCAAGGTGCAGATCTCATGGTGGATTTTGGTGGCAAAGGTCAGGAGAAGCGAGTGGCAGAGAAAATAAAAAATTATTTTTAGGTCATGTACCACAGTTGAGTGTTTGTGGTGAGAGAAATTAATGATCCATCTATCTGATTTGGGACACTCATATTCGCATGCAAGATGATGAGGAAATGCCGACCCAAATAAGTTTTAGGTCAAGTAATTGCACTTGTAGGGCAATGCGAGAAGGGTGTCCGATATAATTGGGCACACTATATTTGTAAGGATTTCATGGAGAATGTGTGCGAGCCACAGATGTGTGAAGCCATGAAGTATGCCATGCTTTGGAATTGATCCATCCCTGCGCGTGTCACAAAGAAAAAAATATTTTGGGTCCTGTTTGATGCTGCAATATTTCAAGCTATCCAATCAAATCTGAGGTTGTCTCAAACCTTGTACAAGAAGTACAAGCTGATAGTTGATTTTAAACAAAAAATTCACAATATTTGTATCTGTGCAAAGGGGACCGTGGAAGGCATATGGTACGATTTACCATATTTAGTTATTGACCATGATTTTTTTTGCATCACTGCAGAGTGGATGCCATCTTGGTTTGATCCACACACCACTGACGGTGCCTCCACGTCCATTCCAAAGATGCCCACAAAGTCCAAAGCAGGTACAAAAAAAAAATAAAAGGGCATTGGAGCAGAGGCCATGCCAACCAAAACCGGCGAGACCATAGATTTGGAGAAAGAAAATTCACCTGAAAAATATCACGTAGTACCTAAGGAGACATAGGCTTAGACGGTTAGACAGGGCAAAGCGAGGACTGCCAAAGGAATAAAGCAGGGCTCTCAAGCTGCAGGAAGCCTAAGGAAGAAGCGAAAAGGTTCAATAAATGTTGGAGAAGAAGATCTGACACTGACAGAGGATGACCTTAACGAGATAACTAACATTGTTACATTTTTTACTGAGGACATGTGGATCGAATTGGAGGTACAATACAAGGTTTTTCTTGATGAGGTATAGAGCAGAATCTAGGACCTAAATGTTTAGGCGAGCCTAATTCAAACGAGCATAGCCTAGGTGAGCCAGATGTAATCAATCATGTTGGCTACTAGCACGTAGCCATTGTCTACAGTCCTACCTATAATGGGGGATATTTGCCTCATTCAGATCCCAGAGCCTACCATCCACATAGAATCATTGAGCATGCAGAGAAATAAATGTAGACTTGGATGTGATACCTGCATAGAAGTTGCATATGGTCCACAGTATGATCATGGACGAACTCGAGTTCAGTGAAGTCTGAGCCTACCACACTGCCATTAAGGTGTAGTAGCATGCCGTTGATCTTCAACAAAAGCACCAGACAATAGAAGAAGCATGTCGTGCAACAGAGGCTCAGCATGCAACCTTAGAGGCTAAAATTGTTGAAGTTTGCAATGATGTTCAAGCGGCCCCTACCTCAGCTACCCCAGAAGAAAAATTGGAATGTTGGCTGATGCGCTAAAGGCCTATTGAGAGGAAATTTAGACTGTTAGAGAAGAATTTGAGTATCAGATAGCAGATCTACTGATGAAGCTGTAGCCAAAGATGCTACCTAAAGTTAGAGCTCAGTGGGCTACAGAAGTGAAGACAACAACAACTAAAATCGTCATCACAGTTACAGAATGTGGCTAGTTATTAGATGAGGCCATGGGTGTCTGGAATTCGATTCAGAATGACCTGATGTTGTAGCAGTTGTGCAACGAGTTGCATGTCAAAGAGCAGAAATTTGCAGACATTAGGATGGCAGAGCCTATGTTAGTGATTGCGCATCACCTTTACCGCCTACAGGAGGTCCAGGTGATTCAGACTGAGATAGAGGACTAGCATCATCTGGAGCAGTTGCTGGAAGCAAGGATGCAGTCGTGGGTTGAGGAGGCTCTACAGCTATCTCAAACACTTGATGGCACCTTAAAGACCCTTCAGCAGACCCAACAAAGCATTGAACTTGCAGTTTAAGGAATGACCATAGAGAAGCTGGTGCATGAAGCGTCAGGAGCTATTGCACAGAGTGTTGAGGTGGTTTTTCCACTAAAGAACTCTATTTCTGTGATCAAAGCCAAAATGAAGGAGCACACCCCACAGTGAATTGTGGCAAGTCACGAGTTTGTGTTGGGGTTTTGTTGGAGCAGGGTCCCCTGGGTTAATTTTGATTAATTTTTTTATATATTTTTAGTTATGCGCACTATGCAGAAGAGTCAAAAGGGCTTTAGGGCGGGTCAAAGTCCCTATTTTATGTAAATGGGTTTTAAGGGAAAACTATGGGCCTCAAGCCATGGTTTGAGACAATAGTATATGTGCACTAGATGGAAATAAATATAGATATATCGAGTCTAGTAAGGTAGTAAGAAGTAAGAATCTCATGTTTATGTAATAGATATTTTGTAAGGGTTTTCAGTCTAAGTCTAGGTTGGGTAGAAAGGCTCCTGCTGGTTGTGTGCGCGGAGACCTAGTCCTGGATGTGTGCAGACTCTATTGGCTGTGTGTGTGGAAGGGTAATTGTAAGGGAAGTCTAAATCTATTGAATGTTGAATCTACTAATGCAAAGACTATTATGGTGGAACCAAATGTGTTATGTGTTTGATATCTGAGTTATCTGATTAATATGATTTTGTCTATTGCTTAAGATCGCTTTACTTCTGTTTATGATCAAATGTATCTGTGCGAATAGATCCTTCACTTTATGCATGAATATCAATTGATGGTTAAGTATATGATAGAAGAATATATCCATTTAATTTATCATGTGGGAATATACACTATTTGTAATCTGCGAAGATCTGATCCTATTATCTGTTTACATATGTGAAAATGTTGGTCTGATAAGTGTTGATCTGTTTATGTGCGCACCTCCTTGTAAGTCACAATAAGTTCTGTTATAGGTTTGTTTAGGGCCTCCACATCAAATTATTCCTCAGAGTGCGGAAACCTGGTTCCAATACCCATCCATACTACTTCAGGTAAGAATTTGATCAGTGCAAGCACACAAGTACAAAATGGCTAATTAGTTACTAAAAAATGACTAAAATTTGCATATAAATGACCATTTTTCAGCCAGTGGCCAGTAGTAGCTAATTTACAATATCTTATAACGCAACCAAAGTTGTTTTTAGCTTAGTAATTAATTGTTTGTCTCAATTATATCATATAGCAGTATATTTAATCATTAATTTGGTCATTAATTTAGTCATTGTTTTAGTCATTAATTTCTACAATTAATGACCAAATATACAACAAAATATATTACTACATGATCACTGGAGAAAAACAACTACTGACCAAAGAAATAGGACCAAAATGTTGGTCATGTTATAAGATAATGTAAATTAGCTACTAATAGTCACATATATGCAAATTTTAGTCATTTATTTAGTCATTAATTGCCACATTTAATGGCCAAATATACAACAAAATATATTACTATATGATCACCCAAGAAAATCAATTAACAACCAAATAAATCTGATCCAAAATATTGGTCATGTTATAAGGTACTGTAAATTAGATACTAATAGCCACATATATAAAAGTTTTAGTGTTTTTTTTTAACCAATTAATGACCAAGAAAATATGATTAATTTTTGGTTGCATTATAAGATATTGTAAATTAGCTACTCATAGTCCTATATATGAAAAATTTAGTCATCATTTGTAATCACAAATTTATCATTTGCAGTAGTCATTTATCTTTTTTTGGTAGCTTCATATTCATTATATAGAAAACTAATTTAGTATTTTATATTCATTTCATTTACTTTCGTTAATAATCATTATAAACTAATAATTTAGTTGTATATTCATTTTATTTGTGTTCATGATGAATCAATTAAACTACTAATTTAGTAGTTTTATAGTTTTTATGTGTTCACTATTAATCAACATAAATTAATTAGTATGATTTTGCGATAAAATTTAAAAAAAGCCATACAATGTTCATGTTCATCTAATATGAAAATGCAAAGTTACATATGTTAATTACAATACTAAACAATATCAAGTGCAACTATAAATAGTTTCAACCACATAAATTTTATTATATGAAATGTGAAATATTACAATACGAGTTTCCAAATTAATATTGGTTTGACTACAATTTACACATGAAATATTGTTTCATCACTTCAAAACATTATCATTGTGTTGCCAAGGCATTGCAAGTGAATTTTCCAACTCTGAAGACTTGACCATCAGTCTCTATGTGTGTGTCTCATGTGGGATATTAGATCTAAAGGTATCACTAGACCAATTCTCTTCCTCTCTCTGTCTTTTTGTTTTTGTCGCTCCGGTGTTATTGCTCTCTTATTTCTTAAATTCTCGCTTCTTACGATCAATATTGAGTTAATTTTCTCAAAAAAAGATAAGATACAATAAAAAGTGTAATACATGAAATACAATGAACACTAGAATATAAAATAAAGTAGATTATAAAGGATTTACAAAAATAAAAAATAAAAAAAATTAAGCTTCAAACTTCACAATTAATGAATGCATTAAACTCCTTATATGACATGATAAATGAACTAAATTATATGAGGTGAAATTTTAAGGAAACACCTCTATTAAAATTATTTCCGGAAGAGGGTTATAGTGGCTATGTGATCATTTTTCATGACATGCAAACGTTTACATAAGATTATTCCATTCTTAACTCAGAATAGTTGAAAAAACACAAATCCTATATTGTTTTTCGAACCAGGAATGTGTTTAAAACCTAATATAAATGATCATGATCGATATGTTGTAAAAAATTAAGAATAGAGCCACAATGCATGGCCACATTTTCATGACATTAAGAAAATAAAAGTAAAGGTTGTAAAATTGTATATATCTAATATTATAGCCTCACCTCAAAAGTTCTATTTTGATACACATCAACACACATTAAGCCAAAAGGATTATTTTGTTGTACCGTGTGTCTGAATTGTAGGTCGACCACCATCTTCAACTAGTTCCAAAGGTGTTGTTCACATTAAAATGTTAAATTTTTTCACAGCAAAAAAAATATCATGAACCATCCTTATGTTTCCCGGTCTTGTTGCGGTTTGAAGTGAATAGAATCTCCTTTTATTTTAGTAATAATACTAAATAAAATGGGGACCCTTAGTTAAAAATCAAAAAAACAATTAGGATTTGTTTTCCTTAGAAAATAAAACTTTCTATCACAAACCTATAAAAATCCCTTTGAAAGAATATTGCGAAAATCTTCAGTTTATGATAGATTTTAATAAAACTGCTCTTTGAACAAGATAGCGCATCCATAAATAATATATACCTTTGATAAAACGCATTGGTCGCAGATCGCATAGCGTAGAAAACATAATTGGTTAATGAATATCTTTTGCGCTCTTTTCAAACATGCGCTTTTGCGATTTTGCGTTATGCGCTCTTTTCAAATATGCGATCATGCGATTTCGCGATATGCGCTTTTGTGATTTTTGCGATATGCACTTTGTGCTATTACGCAATTCCTGTTTTTGCGCTATTTTTTTATGACTGTGATGACTTCATATTGCGATATTGTGACATTGCGATATTGCGATATTGCGCAGCAAATCGTAGATCGCAATGTCGCAGATTCATGTAGGCGCGCTATCCCAAGGCAATATTTCCATATGTCAAATCCGTTATGCGCTTTAATGATTATATTAAATTATTGGATTGATTATTAATGTGAAATGAGATTGTGTTTAGAGTGAAAGTCATTTCACAATTAAAATATTATATTTCATCCGCGTTCATATTCAAAACAGTCTCATCACCTTTCTAATATCATTACTCTCATTTATTCGTAAAACGCAGGCACGAAGGAGCGAATTACTATACAAAGCTTCTGATATACACTATGGGTAAGAAGGAGATGAGCTCAAATTCTGAGAGCAAAGAAATGGCTTCGCTATACACAGACACCGCCTGTAACAAGGATGCCGACATATCTACTTGGGAAGGAATGTACAATCTGTTAGAAGATGAAAACCCTGTGGTGATAAAAGTTGTAGCTACAGTAGGTTCCAAAGATTCGTCTAAAGCAAATCTTAGAGACTTGGCTTGCTCATTTCTGCATAGAATAGCGGCAAGGCCAAGGATTCTCCCATACACATACATGGTGAGATGGGTCCTGGACAGTGCTGATATTTCAGATAGGAAATTCAAGACTCCATCTGAAGAGCTAATTGGGTCATTTACCATAGAAGATGTGAGATTAATGTATAAGCTGCCAGAACCACAGGCGACTTACAACAAAAAATTCATGGAAGATTTTTCCAGAGAACACGCAAATTTGGCAGAATGCACAAAGGAGTGGACTAAAAGAAGTGAACCATTGAAGAAAAAAAAACAAGGTATGTACAGCACGGGTTCACTTACCTCTCCTTATTGTTTTACTGCTGCCATGTTATGCAGGCTTTTTGGAAAGCCTGACATAAATATGATTTTACCCGAATGGCTTCCTTTGTTGAATGCGGCCGTTAATTCTACAATTGTAGACTGGGCCAAAATCCTATCTGATACTATGACCACCGCTATTTTTCAATACCAGACCAAACGAAATGTTTCCCAGCGGGTTTATCCGCCTTTTTATTTATCTGCTTATGTCATGGACGCCATCTGCTATGTCTCTAAATTCCCTGTAATGGGCTGGAAATGGACTATCCAAGATCCTTTTCCCATTCATGTGTACCATAAAGAACTGTGGGAATCTAAAATTTTTCCCCATTTTTACCAAATTTGTCATGGAATCATGCTGCCATTGTACAGAACATTGTATAACAAGGATGCCCCAAGGTTATCCTCAGAAACAGAGGTTGATATTCTCCCCATCGCAAGATGGTTTGGAGAAGAATTGTTCACCTATATTAGGGTTTTTGGAAGTTATGCTTCTCCCCATGTTTTACCCTTATATGTTCCAGATAGACTTGTAGCTCGGGAAATTGCCTATCAGACCTGTGGCCAGGGAGGTATAACAAAAGATTTAAAAGACAAGAAAAAGGGCATTTGGCCACAATTTCCCATAAAATGTGGAACATTTTCACTGTTGGATATTGGTCATGCATTTCACGAGATAGGCAACGTTACATGCCTACAGCTTTTCAAATTCTCAAGAAGGTTATTTGACCAAAATGATATTGTTAAGAATTTTACCAATGCAATCAAAGTAAGGGAATTTGTCACAGAGAAAGATCTTTTTGATGATATGTTCCAGGCAAGAAATTCATTTAAAGAGGTTTTGAATTCAGATAGAGAGCAGTTATCTCTAGGGGATTTTCAGGAATTCAAGTTGTACAAAGAAAGGAGACTAATTCCAATTCCTTTGGATAATCTACGCATAGAGCCTGCAAAGGAGAAAACTCCTAGTGTTAGCCTTAACAACAGTTCAAGCACAGGTAAATCCAAATCAAAATCTGAAAGAGATTCTTAACACTCCAATACATCCAAGGAAATGGAAGATAAAATGGAAGAATCCATCAAAGATTCTGCACAATCTAAAGAGATTGCTCAACAACAAATTTTGATTTCTCAACAAACCAACCCTCCTTCACCCAATGTACAGCAACAGCTAGTCACTATGGAGTTAGATAAAGAATGGGAAACCTTTAATCAATTGATTAATGTAGAAGGACAGAATTTACAGACCCCTGTCCAAACAACCAAAGTTTTGAATGCAGGAACAAGCAGCACAGCCGCAGTAACAGAGCACATACCAATCACACCCTCCTCTGAAATTGTACTTAATGTAGAGGACATTCCTCCTCTGGATGTATTTTATAGCCCAAAATACAAAGCAGTAGTAAAGAGACAAAGGAAAAAGAGAAAAAAAGAAAGTGCAATTGCTACTGAACTAGAACAAGTAGACGTTTTGTGGAAAGATCCTGCCACAGAGCCTACTCATAATCTCACTAAGTTATCTCAAATAACAGGAGCTTATGCTTCTGCAACAATTGATAAAGCAATTGAGATACAACTTTTGTTGGATGAAAAAGAAGAACAGATAAAAGCTCTGCAACAGCAATTGCAACAGGTACAGGCCAATAAGGAAGCACAATTAAAACTTGAAGAGTTACAACAACAACTTCAAGAAATCCAAGAACAACATAAGGATGATCCTAAGCTTCCAGAATTCATTTCAGAAACCATCTCTTTGAACAATCAACTACTGCAACAAGAAGAAGTTTTCTGCCAAAAAATATTGCAATGGAATTCTTTGTGCCAAGAAAGTGATAAAATCACAAGTAATGTCGTAGATATACGAAATGATTATGATTTGATTAATGAAAAGATCAATGATTATTTAGCATGGTAAAAGACAGAAGAAGGCAGAAAAGCTGGTGCACCCATCATTAATGAAAACCACAAAGAAATACTGTTCAATAATTGTGATGCACAAATCAAAAGAGCAGAAAGGGCAGCAGAGGAGGCATCTACAGCGGCAAACACTCTCACTGATTGTGTAAATGACAATTTACACAAAGCTAACTTGATTTCTGAAACTGTTCCAGGTTATCTCCCACAGGCAAATCAATTGCAAGCAGAAATTATGGAGGCAAAAGGCAGAAGAAAGAGCAAAATCCATCCAAGGGCTGACAAGATTAAATTGGGACTCATACTGGATGTACTTGGTAAAGCCACACAGTCAGCACAGTGCACTCAATTGTATTATCAATGCTACAGAGAAGATTGCTCCTACGCTTGCCGAATCTGTCTTCTCAGGACAGTTGAATTCAGAAGTCGGTCAACTGCATCTTCTCAAAATTATGCTAGATGCCTGCAAAATCAAAGATCAAGTTCATAGATAGATAGATTTAGTTTTAATTTCACTGTATTTTAGCCTAGGAAAAGGACGGTCATTGAACCGAATCCCTATTTTTTGTAATAAACTAAATTTAGAGTTAGTTAAGTAGTATTTAAACCCCTCTCATGCATTTAGAGAGGGGTCCTGGATCTTAATATTTTTGGACTTGGAGATTGCATTTATGTACTCCATTGTCTTATATATTTTTTGAAAAGGATCAGATCTGGTGATTTTCATGCGGAATTATCTTTGAAGTGTTGCATTTCTGTACCTTGGAATTTGGTTTTGCATTATAATTACTGGATAGAGTATCAGAATGCATTTGAAATTATTCAAGATGAACAAGGTATTTCTATCTGTTCACTATTGATCTCTTTTGTTTTATGATATTCGTTTTAAAATTGCTATCATTTATATGTATATTTGTTTTAACAACGCTTCCTTTTATATATCATTTCTGAGTATAATTGAAACGTTATTTTTCATAGTTACATGTAAATGGTATACAATGATGAATGCAATATGTTTATATAACTCTGCTTAATTTCTTAAACAGAGTTATCTTTATTTGTTTCTGCACATTTCAATTTAATTAATAATACATTTTCATGGTTATTGTTGAATTGGAACAATCTTAAGTTGTATTCACATATAGCCACCCGGGTTAGTATTAGAATTTCTTTATCAGTATTTAGCTTAGATTAGATAGTTTTATTTCAGTTAGTTTAGTCCCATTTCCACCCATCCAATCCAATCCATTTAGTTACAAGGAAACTGGTCCTTTAAATCCAGTCGGAGCCACCATACCAAACGGAAAAGGAGCTGCCTTAAGGTCCCGACCGGGTGGTTTTCCCCGATGTTTGAAGCAGAGGTTTTCTAGGCTTCAACATTTTTGGCGCTAGAAGGAGGGCCTGAGCTATGAATGGCAAGTAAATCTTTATCCACAAGCCATTCCGAGAGCAAAAAACCCTCATTAACTTCTAAAATTTCTTCTGAAATTCAAAATCCTAGAGAAGAAATTGCAGAAAATATTCAGACACCCACTACCAAAATCTCAAAACATTTAGACGATCAACATCCTGAGTCTCCTGAAGTTCAAGATCTAATTCATAAATTGAAAGGATTTTCATTATCTCTTGAAGAGTCTGAAATATCTGAAGGTAGTGTAACTTCAAAATTTGTTTCTTCCAAACCCCTTACTAGGCTTCAAAGTGAAAAACTTGGTATTTCTCCCAAAGAATTCCCTTTACCTAGTAGAGTCAAGACAAGAAAAACCCAATCGGAATCAGCAAGTTCAACCTCTAATATCCAAATACCTGTTTCCGAAATCCCTTCTCAACAAAGTACAGTCGTTTCCATATCATCTCCACAAACATCTTCTCCTCAATCTTCATCAGTCTCAACATCATCCATTCCAACAACTTCTATTCAAACACCACCAGTTTCTACTATCCCTCCAATAGTCATCCCAACAATGGCACAGAGACCATGGTCTACTCCAGGAGCAGTCAACATGGCTACACCTTTACATGATTTACCAGACAATCCTGGAAAATGGCTTCCAAAGTTTAGCCCAGATCTTAACATTCAAGCTGAAGAACATATCAATAACTTTATGCTGGCTATTAATTTGAATGGAGTCACACAGGAAGATGTTGTAGTTAGACTATTCCCCTATACTCTTCAAGGAATAGCAGGATCATGGTATTTCTCATTACCATCAGGATCTATAACAAGTTGGGACATTTTTGCAGATCATTTTTTAACTAAATTTGGAGATGACCGATCAATTGCAACTTTACTCAATGATCTCTCAAATTTGAAAATAGAACCCAAGGAACCCATTAAAGAATTCAACGCTAGATTCAACAAACTCTTGAACAAAATTCACGTAGATTCACAGCCCAGTGAACATGTCAGAATTGAATGGTACATAACAGCCTTACCCTCAAACATAGCAATTTTCGTGGACAGAGCTGCAAAACCTACATTAGCTGAGAATATGAAAGAAGCTATTGCAGTGGAAAACGTATCACTTCTCTGGAAAAGAAAAATGCTCTTGAAGAAAGGAAATCAAAGAAGGTCAGCTTCAGAGATGATTCAAAGAAAAAGGCCAAAGATCCATATGACATGGAAGGTTTACAGAAAGTTCTTAAAACCATGTCAAATGAAATGGTTGAAATAAAAAAACAAGTAGCCGAAACTTCTACCAAGAAACCATTCCGAAATTTCAGAAGGAACCAAGTTGAATCTAAACCTCCTAATATAATTTCAAATGCAGAATCAGAAGAAGAGGAAGAAGAAGAAGATACATATGTAGTATCAGACCAAGAAGACGAAAATGAAGAAATAGCTGAATTAAATGGAATGTGGGATTTTATTCTCCCTAATTCTGATAATGAAGAAGCTATGCCTGTAAGTACTAGGAGTAAATCTACAGCAGAACCAGTGCAAGCAATTCCTAAAAAGAAAATTGCAACTCCAAGTACCAAAGACAAACCCATTGTGAAGAAAACTTCTTTCACTGCCTACTCAAAATCAGCCATCCTCTTCTAATCCTCTCACATCAACAGTGAAAACTTTGGTAGTGTCAGAACCCATGGAATACAACATTGTTGAGGATATGAAAAAGATCAAAGCTAACATTTCCTTACATGAACTTAGCAAACTAAAACACCAGCAAAAGTTGTTATTAAAAGAACTTAATGCTACACCAATTGCTCCTGTACCAAGCGGTGTAGTTGCAAAAGCAGCGAGAGGAACTGGTAAACCACCAGATAAGGTAGATGCTACTGATACTGTGCTCATTGGGGAAAAGTCAAATTCTAAAACTCCTCCTTTTCTTTTGACTTATGAGATGTACAATACAAATCTGCACAATTGTTTGATTGATTCTGGAGCTTCTTCCAATATTATGCCTACTTCTGTCATTGCTAAATTGAATATTGAACCACAGAAATCAGCAGTTCATATCGTTCAGTTGGATCGCTCTAAAGTTCAAGTGGTAGGAGAAATCAATTTAGTTACTATCAGATTAGCCTCAGATCCTAGAATTGTCCAAAGAATTGATATTTTGATTGCTGATATCCCTGAATTTTATGGATTAATCTTGAGTAGGGACTGGTCTGCGAAACTTAATGGTTATATCTCGACTGATTATTCACACATGTGGCTTCCCTAAAAAGGGAAACCAAATCAAATCAAAATTGAACGAGAAAAACATATGACACACACTGTCACTGAATTTGAACAGCCTAATGAACCTGTGGCATTCAACAACAATATTCTTGGAGGTTATTCTGCTGAATCATTTCTTGGAAATTTCAAAGCTCCTTAATCACCTTTTTCTGTAAATACTTTTGTTTCTCAGATAGAAAATTTTTCACAGTCTGATTCTTCCAGAATTGTAAATATTTCTGATGTAATTATAGATAAGCCAATAGATAAATCTTTATTTTGGTCGTTATATTTCGATGGATCGAAGTCTAGTGATGGAGCTGGAGCTGGATGTATTTTAATTGATCCAAATGGGGAGAAAACCATGCTGTCATGCAGGTTAGAATTTGAGTGTACTAACAATACTACAGAATATGAAGCCTTGGTTCAAGGACTTTATAAAGCTATAGGGTTAGATATTAAATACTTGAAAGTCTTTGGTGATTCCAAAATTGTAATTAAACAAGTTAGGAATACTATTCATTGCCTTTCAGGACATCTTAAACACTATCAAACCCTAGTGCAAGATCTTACCACTCATTTTTTAGCATTCAATATTTCTCCTATTCCTAGGAATCATAATACATCAGCTGACTTGTTAGCTAATGTTGCATCTAAACTCCTACCTGCTGAAGATTGCAGTCCTGATAGGTTTTCTGTAGAATTTATTTTTCGTCCATCTGTCCCAGATAATGTTACAAATTGGAGAGTTTTCTATCATGATCAAGATATTCTAAATTTCATGACTTCAGAGAAATCATATGATGATCAAATTATTGACGAAGATGATCATGATTTACAAATTGCTTCAAAAGGTAATGAAAACCCCATTCCAAAATCCGTTGTTAAATTAGAGGATTTATATGACATTAGAGACAGATTCAAGAAAGTTGTTAATTCGAAACTTCAAAGTTCCACTTTGAAGTTTGAATTAGTAAATCTTGGTTCTGATTCTAAACCTCAAAATATTAATTTAGGACTCAATTTAACACCAGAGGAAAGGAGTGCATTCATTAAACTGCTGAACAAGTATAAAAATGTGTTTGCTTGGAATTATGATGATCTAAAAACGTATGATACTTCAATTATCCAACACACAATTCCAATGTTTCCTGATGTTAAACTTGTTCAACATAAGTTGAGAAAGATACATCCAAATCTCGAGAGTCAAATCAAATCAGAACTCAATAAACTTTTGAAAGCCAAAATCATTTTTCCAGTCAGGCACTCTAATTGGGTTTCCAATATGGTACCTGTAAGGAAGAAGAATGGTGATATAAGAATCTGTATTGATTTCAGAAATTTAAACAAGGCATGTTTAAAAGATAATTTCCCATTGCCAACCATGGAACAGATACTTCAAAAGGTTGCTGGTTCTGAACTTATGTCTTTTCTCGATGGGTTTTCGGGCTATAATCAAGTTTTAGTTCACCTAGATGACAGATTGAAGACAACTTTTAGAACAAAATGGGGAACTTACGCTTATCAGAAACTGCCTTTTGGTCTAATAAATGCAGGAGCAAATTTTCAAAGAGCCATGGACATAGAATTCAAAGGTCTGATCAATAAATCAGTTGTTGTTTATCTTGATGACATAACAGTATTTTCAAAAAAGAGAGCCAATCATATACATGACTTAAAACAAATATTTGAAAGATGTAGAAGGTTTGGTATTTCCTTAAATCCGAAGAAATATTTCTTTGCTTTAGATGAAGGAAAGCTCTTAGGATTTGTTGTGTCAAAAGATGGTATATATATTGATCCAGATAGAGTGAAAGAAATTTCTGAAATTTCTTTACCACATAACAAAAAATCCATGCAATCATTTCTTGGACAGATCAATTTTGTTAAAAGATTCATTCCCGATTTTTCTTTAATTGTTTTACCTATGCAAAATATGATCAAGAAGAATTCACTATTCAAATGGGGGCATGAAGAGAAAGAAGCCTTTAAGGCAATTAAACAAGCGATTATTAATGCACCAGCACTGAATACCCCAGATTTTTCTAAAGATTTTACTTTGTATACTCTGGCCACTGAAACATCCTATGCAGCCGTTTTAACACAACTCAACGATCAAGAAATCGAAGCACCAATTTCTTTCTTTAGCTCAAATCTGCAAGGAGCTGAGCTTAATTATTCCGATGTTGAAAACAAGCCTTTGCTGTGTTTAAATCAATTAAACATTTCAGACCTTTTCTCTTGAAAACACATACAAAAATTATTGTCCCATTCTCTGCAGTGAGGCAATTATTAATTCAGAGAGAAGTAGGAGAAAAGAGAGCTAACTGGGTAACAACCTTGCAAGAATATGATATTGATATTAAACCAGCTAAGATTGTTAGAGGACAAGGTTTTTGTAGATTATTAGCAGGAGCTCATAACATACCAGAAAGTCAAGATTCAAATCAAGATATTCAAGTAAATCAGATAAGTATTACGTATGTCGAATCTTGCAGATGCTGATCTCTATCATACTTAACAAGAACAAAGGCCTTCAACATAATTTATAAGAGAAACCATATTTTGAAAATAAAGCTAATAAATATTGAGATCTTTATGATAATAAATATTTAGGAAAATTATGATTCAATTTATTAGATGTCTTAAAGATCAAATGTAAAATATTTTGCAAAATTGTTAATGACTGCTAGAGTCATTTTATACACACCTACACGCTAAGACCTATCAATAATTAACACATCAATCGGCCTCTTAAAGATATTTACGATTATGTAAGGAAGTGCCAAATTTGTCAAACTGCAAGTGGAAGACAAAGGAAATAATCTTTTCCTTTGCAACCAGTAACTATCGAGCAACCATTCGAACAATGGGGGCTTGACATTATTGGTGAGATAGTACCTCATTCTTCCAAACAGCACAAGTACATCCTTACTGCAACTGATTACTTTACAAAATGGGTAGAGGCAATCCCATTGAAGGTAGCCAATTCTGATGCAATTATTGATTTCATAGATCAATTCATCATAACTAGGTTTGGTGTACCTCAAGCTCTTGTTTTTGATAATGCATCTTACTTCTCTGGAAATAGTTTAATTGAATTTGCAGTCAAAAGAGGTTTTAAATTAAAATATTCAACAAATTATTATCCACAAGGTAATGGTTTGGCTGAATCCACTAATAAAAACCTTATCAAAATCATTAAAAGAACCGTTGATCAAAATCAAAAGAATTGGCATAAATCTTTAATCTTTGCGTTATGGGCTGATCGTATCACTGAAAAAGCTTCAATAGGGACTTCACCTTTCAATCTGGTTTATGGAAAAGAAGCTGTGATACCTTCAAATTTAACTCTTCCATCATTAGCCCTAGTACAATTTATTGAAGAAAATCCTTCATCATCCATTCAATTGAGATATGATCAAATCCTTAAACTAGAAGAAGATAGGGATAAAACAAAAATTACTCATGAAAAACATCAACAACTTGTAAAATCTTCTTTTGATGCAAGTTCTACCGGCTCAAAACTTTTATCAATTGGTGATCTCGTTTTGAAATGGGATAAAGCACACGAAGAAAATAGTAAACATACCAAATTTCAGAAAATGTGGCTTGGACCATTTCAGATCACTGAGAAGATAGGCTCAAATACATTCATACTCCAAGATCTAGCAGGTAAGAGAGAATCTCTTCCTGTAAATGGGCTTATCTTGAAGAAATTATTTTCCTAAGGAGGTAACCCCTTCTTAAACTGTACATATTTCTTTCTGCAGATTTTGATTATTTTTATTTTCACAAATAAATATTGTTTATGAGTCTCTGATTGAGTGTTTACTATTTAAGAAAATTTCTTCGAAAAAATATTATAAATATTTATTTCGTGTAAATAAGAATTTTTAAAAGTAATGATTACAGTTTTTGAATAGTTTAAAATAAGATGTTAAGACTTTGAAAAGATTATTTCAATCATTTACATGATCTTTTGAAAACTTGAGGGAAATGTAAATCATCATAAGTTTATCAAGCAGAGAAAGGTTATCTATAAAAGTAAAGATATTTTTTCAAAGTTTTGGAACTCAAAAGACTCTAAAAAAAATTGTCATCCATTGATTCTTAAGGATAAAACTATTTCACCCCATCCATTTAAGTTGTGATTTTTTAGAATGTAATTCTAAGAAATTATACGAAAATTTTAAGAGATAAGAGGTCTCATTACGAGCCGACTTACCATGTTCATAAGGAGTAATAAAAACTGACATTACCAATACTGCATACCAAAACAGGTAATGGCTTATAAATATAAGACAAGGGGTCTCATCACGAGCCAGCTTGTTCAGTTTAATTATAACTAGTGAATGGCATTATTATTAATTGGCTGCCAAACCAGAACAATGGCTCTTAAAATAAAAAATAAATAAAAGACAAAAACATGAGATAATAGGTCTTATGAATTTATCTTTTAAAAAGTCATAATTTTAGTTGGATGGGACAATGAATGGTTAATGGTTTAAAGGTAACCCTGTCGAGACTATGAACGTTTGCTGGCAGCAGGGGCAATACCTATGGCAATAGAGTATATTATAAAACCAAAACTTGGAGAGATCCACTTACTTCATTATTAACACCAATCAAAGCTTGAGATAACCCAAAATGTTTTTTATTTTTCTTGAGGAATTAGAAAGAAATTATGAAATGATTTTTATTTCCCTTTCATAGTTACATTTTATTTGAATTATCCTAAGATAGTTTTCATCATCTTTAAAAATCTTTACTTACTAAAGATAGAATGTTCATTTTATTTTTTCAAAGATAACTGTTTCTTCCAGTGAATCGCCAATTGTTGTGGCTAGCAACAACCCCCCTTTTTATTTTAGTAATAATACTAAATAAAATGGGGACCCTTAGTTAAAAATCCAAAAAAACAATTAGGATTTGTTTGCCTTAGAAAATAAAACTTTCTATCATAAACCTATAAAAATCCCTTTGAAAGAATATTGCGAAAATCTTAAGTTTATGATAGATTTTAAATAAAACTACTCTTTGAACAAGATAGCGCATCCATAAATAATATATACCTTTGATAAAACACATTGGTCGTAGATCGCATAGCGCAGAAAACAGAATTGGTTAATGAATATATTTTGCGCTCTTCAAATATGCGCTTTTGCGATTTTGCGTTATGCGCTCTTTTCAAATATGCGATCATGCGATTTCGCGATATTGCGCTTTTGTGATTTTTGCGATATGCGCTTTGCGCTATTGCGCAATTCCCGTTTTTGCGCTATTTTTTATGACTGTGATGACTTCATATTGCGATATTGCGTCATTTGCGATATTGCGATATTGCGCAGCAAATCGCAGATCGCAATGTCACAGATTCATGTAGGCGCGCTATCCCAAGGCAATCTTTCCATATGTCAAATCCGTTATGCGCTTTAATGATTATATTAAATGATTGGATTGATTATGAATGTGAAATGAGATTGTGTTTAGAGTGAAAGTCGTTTCACAATTAAAATATTATATTTCATCCGCGTTCATATTCAAAACAGTCTCATCACCTTTCTAATATCATTACTCTCATTTATTCGTAAAACGCAGGCACGAAGGAGCGAATTACTATACAAAGCTTCTGATATACACTATGGGTAAGAAGGAGAAGAGCTCAAATTCTGAGAAAAAAGAAATGGCTTCGCTATACGCAGACACCGCCTGTAACAAGGATGCCGACATATCCACTTGGGAAGGAATGTACAATCTGTTAGAAGATGAAAACCCTATGGTGATAAAAGTTGTAGCTACAGCAGGTTCCAAAGATTCGTCTGAAGCAAATCTTAGAGACTTGGCTTGCTCATTTCTGCATAGAATAGCAGCAAGGCCAAGGATTCTCCCATACACAGACATGGTGAGATGGGTCCTGGACAGCGCTGATATTTCAGATAGGAAATTCAAGACTCCATCTGAAGAGCTAATTGGGTCATTTACCATAGAATATGTGAGATTAATGTATAAGCTGCCAGACCCACAGGCGACTTACAACAAAAAATTCATGGAATATTTTGCCAGAGAACACGCAAATTTGGCAGAATGCACAAAGGAGTGGACCAAAAGAAGTGAACCATTGAAGAAAAACAAACAAGGTATGTACATCACGGGTTCGCTTACCTCTCCTTATTGTTTTACTGCTGCCATGTTATGCAGGCTTTTTGGAAAGCCTGACATAAATATGATTTTACCCGAATGGCTTCCTTTGTTGAATGCGGCCGTTAATTCTACAATTGTAGACTGGGCCAAAATCCTATCTGATACTATAACCACTGCTATTTTTCAATACTGGACCAAACGAAATGTTTCCCAATGGGTTTATCCGCCTTTTTATTTATCTGCTTATGTCATGGACGCCATCTGCTATGTCTCTAAATTCCCTGTAATGGGATGGAAATGGACTATCCAAGACCCTTTGCCCATTCATGTGTACCATAAAGAACTGTGGGAATCTAAATTTGTTCCCCATTTTTACCAAATTTGTCATGGAATCATGCTGCCATTGTACAAAACATTGTATAATAAGGATCCCCCGAGGTTATCTTCAGAAACAGAGGTTGATATTCTCCCCGTCGCAAGATGGTTTGGGGAGGAATTGTTCACCTATATTAGGGTTTTTGGAAGTTATGTTTCTCCCCATGTTTTACCCTTATATGTTCCAGATAGACTTGTAGCCCGGGAAATTGCTTATCAGACCTGTGGCCAGGGAGGTATGACAAAAGATTTAAAAGACAAGAAAAAGGGCATTTGGCCACAATTTCCCATAAAATGTGGAACATTTTCACTGTTGGATATTGGTCATGCATTTCATGAGATAGGCAACATTACATGCCTACAGCTATTCAAATTCTCAAGAAGGTTATTTGACCAAAATGATATTGTTAAGAATTTTACCAATGCAATCAAAGTAAAGGAATTTGTCGCAGAGCAAGATCTTTTTGATGATATGTTCCAGGCAAGAAATTCATTTAAAGAAGTTTTGAATTCAGCTAGAGAGCAGCTATCTCCAGGGGATTTTCAGGAATTCAAGTTGTACAGAGAAAGGAGACTAATTCCTATTCCTTTGGATAATCTACGCATAGAGCCTGCAAAGGATCAAACTCCTAGTGTTAGTCTTAACAGCAGTTCAAGCACATGTAAATCCAAATCAAAATATGACAGAGATTCTGAACACTCCAATACATCCAAAGAAATGGAAGATAAAATGGAAGAACCCATCAAAGATTCTGCACAATCTAAAGAGCTCGCTCAACAGCAAATTTTGATTTCTCAACAAACAAATCCTCCTTCACCCAATGTACAACAACAGCCAGTCACCATGGAGTTAGATAAAGAATGGGAAACCTTTAATCAATTGATTAATGTAGAGGGACAGAATCTACAGACCCCTGTTCAAACAACCAAAGTTTTGAATGCAGGAACAAGCAGCACAGCCGCAGTAACATAGCACATTCCAATCACACCCTCCTCTGAAATTGTACTTAATGTAGAGGACATTCCTCCTCTAGATGTATTTTACAGCCCAAAATACAAAGCAGTAGTAAAGAGACAAAGGAAAAAGAGAAAAATAGAAAGTGCAATTGCTACTGAACCAGAACAAGTAGATGTCTTGTGGAAAGATCCTGCTACAGAGCCTACTCATAATCTCACTAAATTATCTCAAATAACAGGAGCTTATGCTTCTGCAACAATTGATAAAGCAGTTGAGATACAACTTTTGTTGGATGAAAAAGAAGAACAAATAAAGGCTCTGCAACAGCAATTGCAACAGGTACAGGCCAATAAGGAAGCACAATTAAAACTTGAAGAGTTACAACAACAACTTCAAGAAATCCAAGAACAGCATAAGGATGATCCTAAGCTTCTAGAATTCATTCCAGAAACCATCTCTTTGAAAAATCAACTACTACAACAAGAGGAAGTTTCTGCCAAAAAATATTGCAATGGAATTCTTTGTGCCAAGAAAGCGATAAAATCACAAGTCATGTCGTAGATCTACGAAATGATTATGATTTGATTAATGAAAATATCAATGATTATTTAGCATGGCAAAAGACAGAAGAAGGCAGAAAAGCTGGTGCACCCATCATTAATGAAAACCACAAAGAAATACTGTTCAGTAATTGGGATGCACAAATCAGAAGTGCAGAAAGGGCAGCAGAGGAGGCATCTACAGCGGAAAACACTCTCACTGATTGTGTAAATGACAATTTACACAAAGCTAACTTGATTTCTGAAATTGTTCCAGGTTATCTCCCACAGGAAAATCAATTGCCAGCAGAATGGAAGCAAAAGGCAGAAGAAAGAGCAAAATCCATCCAAGGGCTGACAAGATTAAATTGGGACTCATACTGGATGTACTTGGTAAAGCCACACAGTCAGCACAGTGCACTCAATTGTATTATCAATGCTACAGAGAAGATTTCTCCTACGCTTGCCGACTCTGTCTTCTCAGGATAGCTGAATTCAGAAGTCGGTCAACCGCATCTTCTCAAAA
This sequence comes from Pinus albicaulis, assembly GCA_034641835.2. NCBI lineage: Eukaryota > Viridiplantae > Streptophyta > Pinopsida > Pinales > Pinaceae > Pinus > Pinus albicaulis. The sequence continues at coordinate 1,676,108,875 of CM076584.1, read as the reverse complement.
GTATGCTAGATGCCTGCAAGATCAAAGATCAAGTTCATAGTTAGATAGATTTAGTTTTAATTTCACTTTATTTTAGCCTAGGAAAAGGACGGTCATTGAACCGAATCCTTATTTTTTGTAATAAACTATTTTTAGAGTTAGTTAAGTAGTATTTAAACCCCTCTCATGCATTTAGAGAGGGGCCCTGGATCTTAATATTTTTGGACTTGGAGATTGCATTTCTGTACTCCATTGTCTTATATATTTTTGAAAAGGATCACATCTGGTGATTTTCATGCGGAATTATCTTTGAAGTGTTGCATTTCTGTACCTTGGAATTTGGTTTTGCATTATAATTACTGGATAGAGTATCAGAATGCATTTGAAATTCTTCAAGATGAACAAGGTATTTCTATCTGTTCACTGTTGATCTCTTTTTTTTATGATATTCGTTTTAAAATTGCTATCATTTATATGTATATTTGCTTTAACAACGCTTCCTTTTATATATCATTTCTGAGTATAATTGAAACGTTATTTTTCATAGTTACATGTAAATGGTATACAATGATGAATGCAATATGTTTATATAACTCTGTTTAATTTCTTAAACAGAGTTATCTTTATTTTTTTCTGCATATTTCAATTTAATTAATAATACATTTTCATGGTTATTGATGAATTGGAACAATCTTAAGTTGTATTCACATATAGCTACCCGGGTTAATGTTAGAATTTTTTTATCAGCATTTAGTTTAAATTAGATAGTTTTATTTCAGTTAGTTTAGTCCCATTTCCACCCATCCAATCCAATCCATTTAGTTACAAGGAAACTGGTCCTTTAACCAAATGAGGCCACCATACCAAACGGAAAAGGAGTCGCCTTAAGGTCTCAACCGCGGGTGGTTTTCCCCGAGTGTTCGGGCGCAAGATTTTCTAGGCTTCAACAGTCTCGTAGAGTCAAAAGCTATCCTTTCAAATTTCTACATGCCACTCTCAATATAAACCAATCTCTTGTTTTCTTTATCCTAGAAACGAATGATATTTCAGTTGCAATCAACGTGGATACTTGAATGAGACTTGCTAGACTTGCAAATATTTTTGCATGAAAATGTTCATAACATTTTTCCACTAAGATTTGAGGGCCCCCTTGGACCTTCATAGCCAACACCACTACATATCCCAAACTTAAAAATATTTACGAAGACCACAACTTCTACAAATGGTGCTTGATCAATGCTTATTTATTCTGGCCTTGGAGTCAATGTTAAACCTTATGAAGCACATATGAAATGTAAAGCTTCAATACAAAATTTACCATATTGGTTCATGCAATCCACATAACTATAAAACAACAATTTTAAGTCAGACATAATAGTTCTATTCAAATTTCACTTTTTAAATTCCTTGGAAATCACAAAAATAAATCCTGAAAGCAACAAAATTATCAAATCCAACCATCCTACAAATTTTTTTAGGCCTAGACAAGGAAAAACATGTAAAATTTGACCTTGATTAATTTACATAATTTAAGGTATTATTAAATCTTCCAATAGTTATTTTATGTAGGAGAGAGGAAAAGAGATATTTATATGTCAAGAAATATCCATTAATAAAAGAATACCTTAATGCTTGAGAATTCATTTTTGATTCTTAGATATAGACTAAAAAAAATATTATTATAGTTAGGAACATATTATTTTAACTTTTCCAAACATGAAAAAACACAAAAAATACTATTTTATATATTCCATTGAAGAGTAAGGTTGAATTGTACATTATATGTAAACTTAAATCGGCAATCAATTGATATTAATTTTAGTTTTAGGAAAAAATTAATACAATGCTAAGAATTCATTCGAGTCAGGGCCATTCCAATGATTGTCACACGATATGATAGATAAATAAAAAAAAGTGAAAGGTCAAGAAAGCCTACTTTGTGTATCTAACATATTAATGAAAAATCCATTTTGAAATGTGATATTTTTGATGTCATATCTGTTAATTCCAATCTCTAAATTTCTCTAGGATGTTTTTATGTGTTTACATCATGTTCATACAATTCCTACCATAATTGAAGACATGCTTACCTATTTAGTGAGGAAAGAGTTGACTATAAATGCATTACAAAGTACAAAAGAAACACCTTTGTCATATGCAAAGTCAATATGGCATAATGTCATAATCCACTACTATGAAAAGTGAGTTGTTTTTATTTCCCAGAAACTATCATCAATGTAAGGTCTTGGATGACTAATCTGGTGATTAAATTTAATGCAAACAATTTCCTTATTTACACCTAATAAAGGTTTTCAAATAGCAGTAACGGGGTAAATTTTATTTATTCTTCAATACAATATTTTCAAAGACACAATGAGAGGAACCACAGGCATAGGAAAAATCATTCAAATAATACGAGGGAGATTCATTTTCATTAGTGAAATACAACTATGAATGATGAAAAGGAAACCAAAATGCACCTTAAATGCATGTAGAATAGGAAAAAGGCATTACAGGTGCCGAAGGAACTGTAAAAGAGAAAAATTATTCAACAACGAGACTGAAAGAGCTATAAAGACATGACATAATCAAAACTTATATGTATATCAATCAAAATATTGTTTTCATCATAGTGATGAATATGATATTGGTTGCATAACTAACAATGCATGTAGTGAGGGCAACAATGAAAATGGTTGGAAAAATATTAATAACAATTATGGGCACCCTCCCGGATGCGGGTGCCAATGAAATGTGTTAAGAAGATGGGACAAGAGGGGAGCTGGATGGGAGGCCAACTACATACCAGACCTACTGCTGTCACTCGGCTCATAAATGATATTAATCAGTGGTTAATGAGATTAATTCTCGGTGCAATTCACAACATGCTCTCTGTTTCCCGATATCACTTCACATGCAGAGGCACGATTTGGTATTTGGTTCATTTTAATGCCATTTCCTTGCATAGGATGCTTGGTTGGATGGTAAATTGGAATGATAATATGGAGAGAGGCTTCGATACCAGCAGAACTCCCCTTCCGGTGTCTAGGTACTGCGCCCAGAGTGCTAGTCTTCCTTCAGCCCGCATAGTGACTGGCAAGAGGAGCAACTTCTATTGCTACTTGGACTTTGGCGAAGACCTACACTTATCCCTCACAGCGTGTTAGACTTCTATACCAATAGGTGTCATTTTTCATGATTGTCT